>JAPDFK010000362.1:0-46219 GCA_027569635.1 Lasiosphaeriaceae sp. G1095 | reverse complement strand
CCCCCCCCCCCCCCCCCCCCCCCCCCCCCCCCCCCCCCCCCCCCCCCCCCCCCCCCCCCCCCCCCCCCCCCCCCCCCCCCCCCCCCCCCCCCCCCCCCCCCCCCCCCCCCCCCCCCCCCCCCGCATGGGGAACCTTGGTGGTTAGGGACCCACTTCGGAATTGGCTGCGCCTACGCGACACTGAAAAGTCAAGTGGCCTTTCTGCAATTAAAAGTTGAGCCAAAGGAATTGGCTTATCTAAGCACATCTTCAGACAAAAAGCAAGAGTCAAGGCAGTTGTCCAGTGATGGAATACAATAGGTCTATTGAGGTGTGAAATACAAAGGTTTCACGGCCACTGATATGAATCCTTGCGGAAGGAAAACGAAGCGAATCGTCCTGGTTTAAACTGACGCCGTGACCATCAACACTTATAACAATCCCTGTCAACAAGTGCTTGTCGCAATAAAGCTGCTGTTTCCTTCTTTTATGCGGATTCCCATATCCAAGGTCCAAGCTCCGAGTTTTAGGCCACGTAAAATCGAAAGTGGGATTCAAGCTCCTGAGGGCGACAAATTGCGGGTAGACGTTTCGCTGTCAAAAAAATCGGACCCTGACAACCATTGTGCACCATGCCGTCATTCTTGTCGCAAAGAATGTATCGTCTCGGGTAGTTCAGCTGGGAATCAAGAACTCCTCAATGTCCTTGTCCTCCTCCTCCTCAAGCGTCTCCTGCAGCCGCTTCTCTTCCGCGTCAAGCAGCTTCTTGATCATGTGGCGCTGCCTCCTTCGCGCTTTCTTGCCCCAGTCGGCCCCAGATGCTTGACCCACCTCCGCTTTGTCTTCCTCGTCGTCGCTATCCTCGGGAATGTCGACTTGCCCGCGTAACTGGTTGGGTGTGATTTGCGCCTGCTGGTATGCTTCTTCCGAGTCGGCTGCCTCCTTCTCGTGGGCCGCCATCTGGACGCGCCCGCCGAGCTTGATGATATACGGTCTCAGAAGCATGTCTGATGTTGTGCCCGCCAGTTAGCTCTTGTTCTTCGTGGGGCTCGCGCCCTGTTTAAGGGGTGGAGGGCGTGGCTCACAAGCTCCAGCAACAATCACGAGCCGAATCCATTTCTCCAGAGACATATTTGCTAGCGTGCCCTTGACATTTGTCGCAAAGCGGTCGCCCACCACCGTGATAATATTGGTCAGGTCTTCCATCTTGGCGTGTGTTGTAAATACGTCGCAAAGTTGAGGGATTCTCAGTCGCGTAAAAGAGTGCCGTCAATTGACGAGTGTGCGGGGCAAAATCGATTCAGAGGTCTGAGGTATTTGAGCAAAAGGTAAGTAAGTAGGGCTCGGGGTCGCCGGAATATGATGGAAGAAGTAAAAAAAGATCGTGTCCAGAAACACCGCAATCACTGATGAGCGAAAATCTGCGGTGTACAGTACATATGTAGGTACCTTCCATCCACCATTACGTCTGGATTACGCCAAACACCCCACCTGCAGCTTCCCCCGGCTTGCCCGGCTTGGCAATCTAGATTGGCGGCCGAGGTGGGCGGCTTATATAATATTGTCAGCGAACGGGCGGCACGCACGTTGAACCCCGCCATTAAAGACGAACGCGCTCGACGCGTCTTCCTCGATGACCTTGACGACAAGCATCTTGATCACATCGGCGGGTCAAGAAAGATTCTTAAAATATTACGCAGAAAATGGCGGATCCTTCAGAGGAAGACGCACGAGAGGCAAGAAAACTCACATTTGAGATACGTACTAAACTCTCAATTAATTAAGCTAACTGTTCCTTACAGCGCCTGAAAGCAGCACTGTGGTTCTCCGTTGGGAAGATGGTTGATGAGGAATCTCTGCGCAAAAACCGCAATGCGACGCCTCAATTTATTGGAGCACTGACTGAGATGGTCTGGGCGCAGATTGGTACGTTTCGAATATTTACTAAATTTTTCCTTTCCTTTACAATTATCATTTGTCAATTTCGAATGTTGAAGACAGTCAAGAACGGATGAATGTGAGGGCCGGGGAAGGACTTGACTTATATATACCTATCCATTGGATTAAAAAGTAGTAGAACTACGGTACAAGTCATCTAACACGGACTTATAGAGAATGTAGCCGTCGACCTAGAGAGTTTCGGCCATCACGCAGGGCGCACAACAGTCACAACAGACGATGTCCTGCTGCTCGCGCGGCGGAACACAGACCTCCACGCCATGATCAAAGACGTCGTCGACCTACAAAAAGCCGCCAAAGCGAAGGGCAAATCCAAGCGCTGAGTCGCCGAGGAATTGGAAATCTTCAAAGCCAATGATGGATATATATATATTTATTTATTCTATCACTCAGTCTTTGAAGTGAGCCCCCAAGGATGCACGCCAGCTGAAGGAGTCCTTTTGATATCCCTTTACGAATAGGCTCTGGAAGACAATGGTATTTCAGGTCCAGTGTTATTTATTAACCAGGAATGAGACCAAGGCGAGGCACACGGCACTAATGGCCGAACTCACGAGTTGGTTCCGTGCGAGCAGCTGACGGGTCATTTGCCTCTCAAGATTCTTACGCCAAAGATTTTGGCTGTTTACCTTACCTCAAGAGCTCGGTCGGAATGAATGGCTCGGGAACCTCGAATAATAGATGGGAGAGTGACTTCGCGGGGCTGTCACAACATGTGCTTTGTCGACCGTCTATGACAGAGCAGCGCGCCATGATGTCTTGGGGACCAATCTTTGGCAAATATACAAACTCAAAGGGTAGAAAGCTAGCACATCGAAGCGCTGCTCGATCCCCTATGATAACCTGACCAATGCTTAGCGACTAAGCTAGGGTATCGGTGATGTACAACACGGAAGAGAAGTCTTTCCGTTAACAATAATTTTTTGTACAATGTGCTCAGTCTTCCTCATCAGAGGAGTCATCAAGGTTGCCCATCTCTTCGCTATCGGCCCATTCCTCGTCGGTATACAAAAACCAGTGACCGAATACAGCCATGACACCGCACGCCTCCGACTGGAACACGAAGTGGATCATCTCAGCGCCGACAAGGTTCCCAAACCACCTCCAGCTGAAAAGAGGCGGCCCAAAGCCGAGATCGAAAAAAGCGTCCGTTGCACGACCATCTCCGCGCGCAAGATATGTCAAAGCAAAACCGGTCCACGCCAGAGTTTGCAGCGGCGCCGTAAGAAGCCTGGCGGGAAACTTGGCGAGCGTGTTAGCCGTCATGATCGACGGCATCAAGGTGAAAGCATTCTCGCGGTACATGGGCTCCTGAGTCGCGCTGGATCTGCTGCTCTCAGACACATTAGGTCGCAACTCAGCTGACCAGACTCCCGGGGTTACGTCAGTCGATTCTGTTGCCTCGACGTCAAAGCTAATAAGCGTGGCGCTAATAACGTCGCCTTCCTCGTCGTCGCTACCAAAATCATCCCCGCGCACTGAAATCGTGCTCTGGCGCCGAAGTGCGGCCACCGCCGCGGGTGGAACTCCGCCGCTCGCGGTTTGGCCCTCACGAATATGGAGCGTGGACTCATCCCTGTTCATATCACCTCCGTTCCTGGGTTGCTCTTCGGGCGAGACTCGGTCGGGTTGAGGTGGCACAGGATGGGCAGCCGGAAGCTGTGGAAGGGCCACCTCTCTGGGTCTTCGTCGTGTCGAAGCATTATAGGGCCGCGGCAAGTGGCGGTGGATCTTCATCTTAAGAATCCTAGTGGTAAAGCTCAAAGTTTTCCTGTAGAAATAATATCCGACAAAAGGCGCGGCACCCACAGCAAATGCGGTGAGCCATTCACCAATGGATTTCGGCGTAAACGAGGCCGGAACTGGAGGGATAGTGATCGGCGAAATATTCGACCCTGGCACAAAAAACTTCCAGCTCGGAAACCACGCAGACGACGAGAGGAGCCCCACACGCTGCATGAAGGAATAAATCTCCAAGTGCAACTGCAAATAGCCAGTGACATAGCGAGTCCTGCGCAAAGTCAGCTGGGTGGATGCTCGGGGGTTGAAGCAGAAGCAGACCAGAAAGGAAGTTCGTGTCCCGGGGCCATGACTTCTAGTGTAACCATTCCAATAGTCGAGAGCATGCCAGTGTCGAAAGCATTGCTAGCTATAAAAGATGGCAGGCCGCTCAAAAGATAAGATTGCAATGACTGCCGGCTCCGTTGAAGTTGGTACAACTCATGGAATGGAATCTGGGAGTATTGCTTGTAAAGCTGCTAGACGTTAGCAACCCCGAGGGGAGGGGGTATGAAAAGGTCTATCACTGACCAAAATTCGATCCCGTAGACCATTAATACCCCAGACACCGGCTGCCTCCAGCACTCCGCCCACCAGCAGCAGCTTTCTGCCGACTTGGTCTTCCCAATCGTTGTGCCGGCGTGCAGCAGCCTGTGCCTCGGTTTCGACAACGCGCTCTGGCTCCGCGACGCCAATCACCATCATAACCTCGTTGTGAGACCGGATGATATCCCTATTGATCCTACGTGTCTCCGGATTCACCGGGCGCCCTCGTTCGTCCCACACCTGCGTGGCGTCCTGGGGGTTTGGCGGCCCCTCACCCTGGAAGACGTCATCATAAGGCGACCTTCCCTGTGAGAATTGTTAGAAGCCTTGATATGAATAAGAACAAGTCACTTCATGTGGCAGAAAATATGCCTGAATGGGAATAGAGGATCGAGATATCGAATTTAAGCCTACAAGAGCTTGGGACATCAATGGCTCCAGTTGGCCCATAATGTCTTCTGTCAAGTCGTCGTACCCAAATGACGCGGTAAAGGGGATGTGGTCACTGGAGAACTCGGTCGCTCGAAATTCTCACAAGGTACGAACGGTCAAGACCCGGCTCGAGAGTGCGTCAAGGTCCATGGGCGCTCGCTCCAGTTGATTTATTAGTGTTGATTTTTGGGGCTCAGATTGGCGCGGTGATGAACGATGAGGGAGCAGTGCACAGAGGAATTTGGTGGCGGAGCGCCTGTTGCAGGGGTTTGAGGGACCCGCATGACGCTAAGATAACCTTAATTCCGGGGCTTATCGGACGAAAATTCCAAAGATTTGTCTGTCTGAGGGAGGAGCGGCCATGAGGAAAAAATTTGGGGATCTGAGAAGGAAGGAAACAGGCAATCCAATTGCGTCAAAACTCGGCAATCAAAGCTCCCAACTCCCAATGTCGTCGCGACCGCCCCCCACCAAGACGACCTTCGAGGTCGCCAATGTTATTCAGCCCATCTACACCGGCGGCTCTGTTACGCTTGACAATGGCGCAAGGATACTCGCCTCCACGCTGGGCGAGGCTGCGGTTCTGACCAACCTGACGACGGGGAAGCAACTCTTCGAGCTCGAGGGCGATGGAGAGCCGATTTCGACGTTGACGAGTAAGCCTAGACTCTAGTCTGGTACTTTTTTTTAAAAATAAAAAAAAGAGACGTCGACTGACGCTGTCGTTTTAGTTACGCCCTCGGCCTCCCATTTGATCGTCTGCTCGCGGTCCCTGACGATGCGCATTTACTCGCTGTCCATCACCCCAGAATTCGACGCGGCCGAGGCGACGCTCGTGAGAACCGTAAAACCGCATGCCACACCCGTGCTCGTGCTTGCAGTCGACAAAACCAGCACTCTCCTCGCCACGGGTGCTGCCGATGGCTCGATCAAGATCTGGGATATTGCTGGAGGCTATGTCACCCACACAGTCAGCGGCTCCAGTGTTCTTATTTCCGCGCTGTACTTCTTCGAGATTGCCGCGGCAGACAAGGGTGCCGGAAACCGCAAAACGAAGAAGAACCTGCGAAAGGGGCAAGCGGAGGAAGGCCAAGGGCATGACGACGACTCGGTCGCCGCTAGGTTCCGGCTCGCGTACGGAGCTCAAGACGGCAGGATCCGAATATTTGACCTCCAGAAGCGTATCACGTATCCAATCTACTCCGACTCTAAGAGGAAGCAGGAGGCCCACGACTCGGATGTTCGAAGTATAGACTACTCGCCAGAGCAGAACACACTTCTGAGCGGCAGCAGAGACAAAACGATGACCCTCTGGCTTTGGAGGGATGATGAATGGCAGGGGACTCCTATGCTGCGCCATGAGTCTGTCGAAGCTGTCGGCTTCCTCAACCAAGGGAGGTTAATGTACTCGGCCGGCACGAGCGGCCTCCTAAGACTGTGGGACACAACTACACACCAGGAGCTTACGAACCCGCAAGAACCCAAGTCCGAGGGAGAAGAGATCACGTCGGCAATTTCAGTACCCGGCAAGAACATGGTTCTGTGTACCCAGGCGGATTTCACACTTGCGTTTTATCGGATACCTTCAATGGGATACATCCAGGCGAGCGGGGCTTTCACGCAGCCCTTCAGGCGTATCTCGGGTACTCACGATGAAATTCTTGACCTTGTGTATCTTCTTCCAGACCAGTCAATCATGGCCCTCGCCACGAACTCCGAGGATGTCAGACTCGTTTCCGTAGCCGACACCCCGTCCGAAACCACCGCGGAAGATGAAGCGGCTTACTTCGGTCACGATGTTGCTTTACTACAAGGCCATGAGGACATTGTAATGTCTTTGGATGTTGACTGGTCAGGCCACTGGATTGCCAGCGGTTCGAAAGACAACACGGCACGTCTTTGGCGTATCGATGCTGCGAATAATTCCTATGTCTGCTACGCAGTCTTCACTGGCCATCTTGAGTCGGTTGGAGCGGTTGCACTTCCCAAAACAGTACCCCAAGAGACGTCAGATGCATTTAAGAACCCCCTCGATAACCCCCCAGCTTTCCTTATTACCGGTTCCCAGGATCGATTCGTTCAGAAGCGGGACATTCCACGGCAGCCACAGGGGGACTCGCACATCCCCTCTTCAAGTCTGCGCCGATTGGCGCATGAAAAGGATATCAATGCTCTGGACGTCAGCCCTACGGGCCGGCGGTTTGCCTCGGCGTCTCAGGATAAGACAGTGAAGATTTGGGATGTCGAGAAACTCGAGGTCCAAGGTATTCTCAAAGGTCACCGCAGAGGCGTGTGGACTGTCAGATTTGCTCCCCTTCACACGCCATCCATTCAGGGCGAAACAGGAGCCATGTCTGGAAAAGGAGTTATCCTGACTGGTAGCGGTGACAAGACGATCAAACTCTGGAGCTTGTCGGACTACACATGCCTGAGAACTTTTGAGGGACACTCGCACAACGTTCTCAAAGTGGTATGGTTGGACATCCCTACTGACGAAAAGTCATCAAAGAAGCGTATTCAGTTTGCAAGTGCTGGAGCCGATAGCTTGGTCAAGGTGTGGGACGCAAATGTCGGAGAGACAGACTGCACTCTGGACAACCACGAGGACAGACTCTGGACCCTGACTGTTCACCCCAAGACCAACACTCTTGTTTCGGGTGGCAGCGATTCCAAAATCACCTTCTGGAAGGACTCAACGGTGGAAACACAGGCGGCAGTCTCGGAAGCGGCGCTGAAGCTGGTTGAGCAAGAACAGGAACTTGAGAACTACATGCACGCGGGAGCATACCGTGATGCCATTGTTCTGGCGCTCCAGCTCAACCACCCTGGCAAACTTCTGAGTATCTTCACGAGCGTGGTCACAACCAATGCGCCAGAAGCAGGGAGCTTGTGTGGAGTAAAGGCGGTGGATCAGGTGCTCGCCAGTCTCTCTGACGAGCAAATCTTCCTGCTTCTCCTCAGGCTACGGGACTGGAACACCAATGCCAGGACGGCACCGGTGGCTCAGCGGATTCTGTGGACTCTTGTGAGGAGCCACCCGGCCTCAAAGTTTTCAAATCTGTCTGTCAAGGGCGCCAAGGGCCAGCGCAGTCTGAAGGAGGTGCTCAACGCGCTCAAGGTCTACACAGAGCGTCACTATAAGCGCATGGACGAGTTGGTGGATGAAAGCTACCTGGTCGAGTATACGCTCTCAGAGATGGACAGTCTTGCTCCGCCGTCGATGGACCAAGATTTGATCATGGGAGAGGCTCGGTGAGCCTTGCAAGGCAACCGATAGGAAATGAATGAATTAGTATGCCTACTTATCGCTGCAACTGCAGCTATCAAACACCCGTCCCGCCTCACAACTGCCGGTGATCGATTGGAACACGCTCAAGGTTGCAACGGGACCGTTTGTTAATTAACTTTAGGCACTGTGACTCAGCCACTGGGATCATGTTCCTGGCGGCGATCCGGCCCCCTCATCCAAGCCCCCTTTACCCCTCTTGATATTTCTTTACTATGTAGTTACCTATTTATTTATACCATCATCCCTTGAAGGAGCTTCGTCTTGGAAATTTTTGAACCCACAGTCCTAGATGGATTGCCTCTTTCAAGTGTCGCCTGGGGTTTTTGCTATAAAACTCATGGACCTCCCATCAACGATTTTCAGAACGCTTCCACTAAAGAGGAATGGAGAAGGCGAAGCGGGTTTCCAGCAAGACGGATGAGAGGGCTTTGTCCCAGCTTATCTTTTATCAACTCCCATCAATAGCGATTACCACAGCTCTTCTCTACCTCTACATTACGAATGTTACCTGGATCCCCACCACCAACCAACTCGGCGCGTTGCAGTTTGCCGCAAAGGTCCACGAAGGACTCATCGTTGCGTCTCTGTTCGATATTCTCAGCTACCATGTCCGTCGAGGACTCTTGGGCCCCAATGGTATTCCGTTTGGGTTTATCACGTCGGCCTTTCAGCTGAGTTCGGCTTTTTACTTGGCCAGCCCGAGCTTCTGGGCACCCTTGGTTCGATATCAGCCTCGCTCATGGTCTTCGATTCGCTTGCGAGTGGTCATGGTTTTGAGTTTTGTTCTCGTTGCGGTCTCAGGGGCTTGTTCGGGCGTCGTGATGACACCCAGGCAGGGGTGGCATGAGCTTCCTTCCAGCCAGCCGGATGTGGCACAGCTGCTGTCGAGATCCGTCGGCGCATTCCACGCCCTCATCGTGATCCCCGTGGCGAATCTTTTTCCTTCGAGGGTCGACATGAATGGTGTTCCGAAATACTGCTCTCTCCCTGCTTCGCAAAGATTCGGCCCCGACGACTGTCCTTACCTCGACTTTGACGACCCTGAGAGCAAAGACTTTCTCAATCTAGCGAACATATGGAATGGCTGGTCCGGCGGATCCAGCCACCAGACGATAGCAGGTGCTAAATACGCATCAAGCGGGATCAGCTACTACGGCACAAGCACAGAAAGCACATGTCTACATGTCGCCACCTGCCCCATGGCCGATATCGTTGACTTGTTGTCATCTGCATCGGAATCTTGGTCTTCCACGACAAACTATTCGGCAAAGCTGATGGTCAAGGCATCTGACCAAGTTGGCACTGAACTCCCGGTCAAGCAACCACGAGTTGCAATACAATGCGACACTTCTTTAACAAACAACCCCTCGAGAATAGACGACACTAGTTCACATCAGTGGTACTTTGGAGCACCATTTTATCCTAGTTTCAACCTCACGATAGACATTTCTGCATGGGACAAAGCACTGGATATGGAGACCAAGTTTGGTTTTTTTGACATCAATGATCGGCTCCCTGTGGGTATCAAGGCTTCGGCAGCCATGTGGATTCGCCCGGGCAGCAAAGGCGACGCGAATTCGAGCATCTGCCTGATCGACGCTCGCTGGGTGGATTCCGATGTCTGGACCAACCCGCTTGACGTGACGGCGGATGTACAAAACACAGTCTCAACCCTGAAAATAAGCAACGAGCAGTACAAGACCGCCGCAATCCAAGACCTCATAACTCTGGATCTCGAGTGGCTTCGCCTCCTGAATGCCAGTCTACTCGAACATGACGGCACAAAAAGTTCGAACAACAACAACACTTCGCCAACGGCACGATATATCTTTGACCTTTTAAGCGAGGTTTTCACTGATATTACACCAAACGGGACGTACTTCCTGGACGGCTTCCGAGAAAAAATAGCCGGCGCGATGGCCGTGTACCTGACGCGAGCGCTATCGGTAATCCCGAAATATAATCGCTATCCCATCACGGGATACAGCCCACACGGCCCATGGGCCGTCGAGAATCTGGGGCTAGCACACACACACCACGATAACCCCTTTTCCAACTACGCCAAGGTCGAGGTGCGGTACTACCACGACGTGTACGCCTACAGCTTCCAGGAAACGACGACGCTCCTAGCGTGGGCCGTCCTGCTTCTTCACGTGCTCTTTGTTGTCGTACATGTTGTCACGGTCGTGGCCAACGGGCTGTGGAGCAGCGATGCCTGGTGTCAGTTGGGAGAGATGGCGTCCTTGTTTATGAACTCGACGCCTTCGCCGCTGCTCAGAAACACGGGCGCGGGAGTGGATACGTGGAGCACCTGGGGGCTGACGGCATATGTGCGAGAGGTGGAGTCAGGCGGGAGGGTTGAGTTGGTGTTGGAGGGTGAAAAGGATGCCGGAAGGATGATTGAGGCTGATAAAAAGTATGGATAGGCAAAAAAAAAAAAATTCATCAACAAGTGAAGCAGGTACAGGTCATCCTTCCTCTCCCTTTCTTCCATAGCGTCCGTCCACCCATTATAGATAAAAAAAGGATAGCAAAAATCAAAAAGAAGAAATTGGAAAGAGGGCTCAATCGGGATTCGAACCCGAGACCTCGCACAGTCTTGTTACTTGTTTGGCCAAGTAATGGGATCAGAAGATCACCCGAAGCACGAATCATACCACTAGACCATTGAGCCGTATTCCTTGTTGTTGAACTTTCTGCCAAATATCAACCCCCTTGGTGTCGCAACCAGTAAATAATAATTGCAACCTCGTAACTAACAATACATATTTACATATACTAAAATTGGGCTGGTAAGACAATTTTTCATTTATTAATCAACTGTGGGGATTTCGGACAACTTATGCCTGCGCATGCGAAAATGTAAATAGATATAAAAACATTGTCGCGTCGGTGTGTCACGATTCGGATGAAGAAATAGGGGCTCGGATGGCGAAAAGGGGTCAGGCTAGGGTTAGGGTCATGCGTATTGAATTGAAGATGCGGTATAGTGTGAGCAACTTGAAGATGAACCTCAAACGTAGAGTGACAGAAACGTGCGGGGAATTCTTTGGGCTTTTTTTCACTAGAATAAATTCCGTTTTTTTTTACAGCTTCCAAGGAGGTCAGATTGCCTTTGTCAGACCAAGGGGGAGTTTGCGATGGTCTGCTCCCAAAAACCCCAGCTTTCTAGGGGTGCCTTCCTTTTGCCCTTTTCTATCTGGGATGATACCCCTCCCTGTTGGAGATTTCTGGCAGCGAAAGTATCCAAACAAATATCTCAGGCCACAAAGCGGAAATCTTGAAAGCCTCCATCAGATATGTGGTGATTGAGTTATGTCTGCCAAGGCGATGTATGACCTCTACCATTCAATCAGTCGCAAGTTCACATAGAGGAACTCCATTCGATTCACAGATATGAATTGCCCCGTTCTCTTTTCACGTATGTCTGTGTTGTCACGAAATCGAAAGAATGACAAGATAACTAAGCAGGGGGGGGGATAACCGGAACTGAAGGATTTCAACATCACATTATGATGCATAGGTTAATCAACACATGTCTTCCCCCCTGGTCTACCGGGGGTAGAGGAGTTACGATAGTCCCACTGTGCCGTAGAAGCAATAACTGCTGGTTTCGACATTTTGTTAGGTGTTGGTGAATCTTAGTAAACGACAACTTTGATATGAAGGATTCTTAAAACATCCCGCCAATAAACACTACACAGTGAGCATGTAATAAGCCTGAATCAAAAAGGTTCAAGTCCATAACCTCTTCCTCACTCGTCTCTTTTTGACAAGATAAGTATTGCGTCTGGCATATTGTGAACAAGGCTATGTCACGATTTCCCTAAACGTGGAGAAAGAGCATCTCAAGGGTTAGGGTTGAACATTAAATGATAGAAAGCCAGCCCGTGCCCCAGGTTCTGATTGGCGAAGTCAAGTGGCCTGCCTGTAAGACAGGCAGGCAGGCAAACCGCGAAGTAAATTCGGCCCGGACCGCGACAAGCAGTGCTTGTTGAGAACAACCAGCGAAAAAACCGTCGGTCAATCGCAAACACACATTTCCCCACCAGCCTGCCCTGTGACCAGAAATTTCGACCAAACCCTACCACAAACTGACTAGTGCGCTATTTCGAAGCCATGTCCAAACGCCCAGCGGCCGAAGCTCTCCTCGACGAGCTGTCAGGCGACTCTCCAGCCTCCAAGAGGTCGAGGTTAGACGACTACAACAAGAGCCTGACCCCGACCAGCGCATACGAGAACGGCCACGGCAGCTTTAGCGAGACACACGAGAATGGCTTTGACAGGAACGGCGCCGAGGAAGGGGAGAACGATGAGTTTGACAATGGAGTCGAGGAGAAGGCGCCAATTCGACAAGCTGCGCCGACAGCCGGCTACGACGACCTCTACCTCGACACCATCCACCGCAGCGTGCTCGACTTTGACTTCGAGAAGCTGTGCTCTATCAGCCTGTCCAACATCAACGTCTACGCTTGCCTGGTGTGCGGCAAGTACTTCCAGGGCCGGGGCCCCAAGTCGCACGCCTACTTTCACGCCCTCGACGAGAACCACCACGTTTTTATCAACATGGGTACGCAAAAGGTGTACGTGCTGCCCGAAGGATACGAGGTCAAGAGCAAGTCGCTCGATGACATCAAGTACGTGTCGGATCCGCGGTACACCAAGGAGGAGGTCATGAGTACTGACCGCACGCCGCGCACGTCTTTTACGCTTGCGGGCAAGGAGTACACACCCGGGTTCGTGGGCATGAACAACATCAAGGAAAACGACTACCTCAACGTCGTAGTCCAGGCGCTGTCGCACGCCGCGCCGCTCCGCAACTACTTTTTGCTCGAGGATTTCAGCACCGCGTCGGCCGACGAGCTGGTGAAGCGCACATCGATCCTGTTCCGCAAGATCTGGAACCCGCGCGCCTTCAAATCGCACGTGTCGCCCCACGAACTCCTCCAGGAAATTTCGCTGCGGTCCAATAAGCGGTTCACCTTGACGGTGCAGTCAGACCCGGTCGAGTTCCTGTCGTGGTTTCTCAACAACCTGCACCTGGGGCTGGGTGGCAGCAAGACGAAAGCCGGGAGCAGCATGGTGCAGCGGGTGTTCCAGGGCAAGCTCAAGGTCGAATCGCAAGCCATCACCGCCAAAGCCGACGCGGGAGACCGGCTGCGCTTCGAAGAAGCAGCCGAAGTCAAAGTAGACGTCTCCCGCTTCCTCCTCCTCACCCTCGACCTGCCCGCGACGCCCCTGTTCCAGGACGAATTGGAGCGCAACATCATCCCGCAGGTGCCGCTCACCACCATCCTCGCCAAGTACAACGGCGTAACCGCGCAAGAACTGAATGCCCAGCGCAAGCGATACCGGCTCATGCACCCCCTCCCGCCCTTTCTCATGTTCCACGTCAAGCGTTTCAGCCAGAACAAATTCGTTTCCGAACGGAACCCAACGATCGTGACCTTTGATGCGCACCGGCTGGACATGTCGCCATATGTGGAGCCGGACCCATCGCACCACAACCCGGGGGAGCCCATCTGGTACGATCTCGTGGCCAACATGGTGCACGAGGCGGTGCGGGCCAAAGAGGACGTGGCGGACAGCGGGGAGGAGCGCAAGACGTGGAAGGTGCAGCTGCGCGATAAGGCGAGGGACGAGTGGGTGGTTGCGCAGGACCTGTTTGTTGACAAGATCCGGAGCGAGCTGCTGTACTTGGGGGAGACATATCTGCAGATTTGGGAGAGGAGGAGGGAGCCGCCAAAAAAAGGGAAGGGGAGGGCCTGATGAGACGTGATGAAATTACCCAAGTGGACGATGTACACATATAATGATACCAGACAGACAGAAGGATAAATTGCTGTCATTCTCATGGAGTCGTCTTGAGTTTTCGGGTCAGGAGACAATGCTGACATAACCCTAACCCTACCAGAGAAACATTGGAAATAGAGCGATTTAGTAAGTAATCATAGAATACAATTTTTTTGGGGACATGGTGAGGAGCTTGAAAATCTAATGCATGAAATGGATTTCATTTGCAGATTGTTTCCTCTCTGTTCTTGGTGTTGTGACTTTGGTCGGTTGGTTAAAAAGTACCTGCCTGAGACAGGTGTTGCCAGCTCCCCCGCCAGCTGTCAGCCAAAATAGCTGCGAAAAGAAAGCTTGGGCGCAATTCGACCTCTCGGATTCCAGCAGCGCCCGTTAACAATTTCTTGCAGCACGAACTCGCTCCCATCCGGCCGCGGCGCAAACTGACGACGACCCCGGGCCGCCCACAGCCAGTGCAGAGATATACACACAAGCTGCGCAACAATGTCCCGACTCGCCATTTCGTCAGCGCCCCTGCTGCAAGCGGCGCTGCAGCCCTCGAGGTCGCAGCTCCTCCGGTCCTTGACCAAGACGACGACCATGGCTGGAACACGGTGAGCTTGACACCCCGTCCCCCTCGTGACAAGAGAGAGCTGCCAGGAACTAATTCAATATGTGATAAAAAGGTCCTTCTCCCACCTCCCGAGTTTACGCCCCACTGTTCTCTCTTCCTCCTCCTCCACTCAGTCCTCCGCGTCCTCCATCTTCCGCCCAACCCAGACGCCCCTCGCCCGGCTGCCCCCAACCAGCACCGCGACAGACGAGGCCCTCGATCTTGTTCCCAAGGCCTCCATCTCAGCACATCCAGCATTCGGCGCGACCCAGATCCGCTGCGGCCCCCGGCCCACCATGTCGGGGGCCAGCCGGCTGATCCAAAAGCGCCGCCACGGGTTCTTGAGCCGGATCAAGACCAAGAACGGGCGCAAAACCCTCGAGAGGCGGAAGAGTAAAGGGAGGAAGAGGCTTTCTGCTTAAAAAAAGGGGGGTTATGTATGGGGTGTAAGGGATGTATATAGACCGCACACGGCACAGCACACCCCTGCTTTTGTGATTTCTCTCTGTCTGTCTACGTCAGGATAGATTAGGGAGACAAAAGAGATGAACGATAGGGGGGGAGGGGAGTGGGAGGGGTTGTACAGTACAATATCAGAAGTAAGGACAACAAAGAGATAGTGTATCATAACAGGAGTGGCATTTTTAGAGGATGGCAACACGCTAGAACATAGAGGGGACATGGCATAAAAGCTGCGTCGTGTTTTCATCTCCTGGGTTGCTGTTGCGTTTGCTGTTAAGAGGAAATAGAAAGAAGAATCCATGGACCTGTTCAAAGGATAAAGCACTTTAGGATCGTTCTTCATGGATACTGTACGACTATGCGTCATGGGCAAGTGAAATGGCACATTCATGTCTAAGAATAAGGGGGCGGGGGGGGCACACTTCTTTTCATGATTTTGAACGAGTTCATACCAAGCAACTTGGGTAGATATGACAGGACATACTTGTCAGTAGGTAGCTATGTAGGTACCTAAGATCGCACATGCTCGCTCTCTCTCATGGAGTGAACTGAACCGAGCTGAGCTTTTTGACATTATTCCGTTGAGTTGCTTCAATACGTACTTATATATATATATATATATAGAACTGTAATAAGAAAAAGGCACCTTCTCAATTCATTCTTTCAGCACATATATAGTTAGCTATGAGAACTCTTATATTTTCTGTTCATGATTTCGTACTGCGAATAACAAAAACTTATTACAGTCACTACCAATAGCGACACGCCATCATCGTCTCTTGAAAAAAGTAAAAATAAAAAGTTTTTATTACCTCACCTCAGTTTAGCTCAGGAATAAATCTTAGGCGCAAGGGTTGACTGGGTAGGTCACAATAAGCAAAAATTATTATTGTACGTGTACCTAGGTAGACAGTCAATCTAGAACTGCCTAACCTACTACTCACTTAAAAGGGCCAGCTATCAATTTAGGGTGTACACCCTTAGTGAGCGTGAGAGATTAATTATGAAACAAAACCCCCCTCACGGTGTTTGGACAATCTGATTGTTGTCATGGTAGGGAGACCACATCGCGTGCAGTAAAATATCGGAAGAGCTCACTAGCTCGTGGTTGCGGACAAGATATAGCATTACAAATTGGTCGTCTACCGAATAGAGATTTGTAGCTCTTATGCAATGAAATTAAAATTGTCAACCCAGCCTTGTCGACAGCATCGTTGAAAGTCAAGTGTCTTCATTAGATGGTGGGTATCCAAAACAAAATAGAAAGAAAAGCCATCTCAGAGAGATATAATTATGCCCAATCCCCATTGGAACGGAGATAAAGGGATGGTATAAAGTAATAGATTACTATCAATTCCCGCTATTTACTACCTGCTGCCAATACATACCTACCATTGAACCAGCCTGACATGGCAAACCCCCTATCCTTATCCCCCCTTCTAATCCAATCCACCTAAACGGGACTCGCCAGCCCGGACTCGCACTTCAGCGTATCCGTATAACAAGCCGTAAACAACTTGTCACTCGCCTCGCCGATCCAAATCGTATACCTCTTGCCGCCCACACCCGGGACGACCCAGTTCTGCGCCTCGATATCCCAAACACTGACATCCTTGCGCGTCAACTGTAGCGTCACAGCCGCGGTTTGGCCGGGCGCTAGCGTATCCGTCTTGGTAAAGTCGCGGAGCTGGACGATGGGGGTGTCGTAGGGTATTCCTGCGGGATACTGCAGGTAGGCCTGCGCGACGGCCTTGCCAGAGAACGGTGTGCCGGCATTTTTCACGGTAAGAGAGATGCTGAACGCCACGTCCCACAGCGCCGGGTTGCCACCTTGGTCGCCGCCCGAGGCCGGGCCGGCAGTTTGTGTCGTCTTGTATCCGGTTGGATATGTATACTTCTTGACACCTGCGGACCCAATGGCGTAGGCGCCGTTAGCGTCATCAGCCGATAGCCAGGAGTAAATATAACGCCATATGGTGTTGAAGCCGGTCGGGAAATACGCCTCGGCGGCGGGTGGGATGGCAGTTGAGTAGGCGGGAGTAGGACCCTTTGCGGCCCGAGGTGGTGGGACGAGTGACAGTGGTGTGACGGACGAAATTACAGCACCCGAGAAGTTAAAGGTAGTATAGCTGAGTCCATGACCGAAGGCAAAACGGGGTTTGATGTTCATCTTGTTCAGATATCGGTAGTCGATGTAGAGGCCCTCGCTGTACGTGTCCTGCACCTGCCCGAATGCGAAGCCTTTGAGATTGGCAATGCTATCCGGCAGGTCGGTGGAGGCCTTGGTGATCGAGTATGGAAGATGACCACTAGGAGAGACGTCTCCAAAGAGAACATTTGCCAGAGACTCGCCGGCTTCCTGGCCTGGAAGATGTGCGAAAAGAACAGCCTTGACCGAGGGAAGGTCGACCCACGCCTCCAAATTCAGGGGGCCGACCGTATGGACGACCACTACGACGTTGCTGTATTTTGCTGCGGCCTTCTTGACCAGCTCATCGCCATTATGCCAAGCCGAGAGCTTCGCGCTGTCGCGATCACCATGGTTGTTCTCGACAGTGAAGCTATTCTCTCCGGCATCGGAGTTAATGAACACAATGGCGACATCATCGGCTGTGGGTGTAGGGACACTCGGAAACGAGTCAGTATTGTAAAAGGTAACGCCATTGTTCCGTTTCTTTATCGCACTGATCGGGTCATCGAAGTAGGGATAGTCCGCTACACCAGACCCCCATCCCATCCCCAGCGTGCCCTTATCGCATGCTCGGTTCAGACACGCGTTTGGACCGTCGGGGTTGACTGTTGCATCGGTGCCAAAGACTTTGAGGGGCCGCGAGGTCGTTAAAGGCAGAAGGCTGCCGTCATTCTTCAGGAGAGCAATCGCATCCTGCGCCACCTGGCGAGCAACCTTGTAATGGTCCGCCTGGACGTTGACATACCAGTTGACCCGGCCAGAAGGAGAGAAGAGCGCAGCTGGATACAAGGGGCCATCGCGATCCCGAGTATTGGACGAGAAGTTGGGGGGCGGGATTTTCGTGTCCTGGCCGAACTGGTACCAAGCCGCAACGATCCGGGTGGCCATATCGTTCAGTCTGTCCAGCGGCACAGAGCCATTCAAGGCTGATCTTGTCAGCTCGTACTTCCACAAGCTGTAGCCGAAAAGAGGAATCTGCGTATCGCCCGGCATGTCCATGTCGAGGCCAGCCAATGCCGAATCAACACCGGAGATGTGAGACAACCAGTCTGACATGACAAAGCCCTGAAATCCAAGTTCGTCTTTCAGGATACCGTTGACGAGATAGCTGTTCTGGGAGCATGCTGAGCCATTGACAGCATTGTACGCGGTCATCACCGCACCAACACCGGCATGAACACCCTCAGCAAATGGCCAGAGGTAGATTTCGTGCAAGGTACGGTCATCTGTCGAGAGAAAATCAGCTCCCACTTTTTGGAAGCACTTGGAAAAACCCACCAATATTTGCGCTATATCCTGGTTGAAATGGATTGTACATGCGATACATCTCCTGCTCGTTGCCGATGAAATGCTTTATTGTCGCGATCACGCCTTGCTCCTGGACGCCTTTGATCGTCTGGCGGGCACCGGCAGCCTGGAGAACAGGATCCGAGCCGAACCCTTCCCAGTTGCGTCCGCCTAGGGGCTTTCGTCCGAGCGGGCCGACTGCAGGGCCAAGATAGATATTGGCCCCCTTTCCGCGAAATTCTTGGCCAAGGGCAACTCCGCGGGCATACATCAAGGCCTTGTCCCAAGTTGCTCCTGTTGTGATGCCAGCTGGGAATGCCGTGACATTGTCCGCGGAGGCGACACCGAGAGCAGAGTCTTGAAGACAAAGCTGAGGGAACCCGAGCCGAAGGGCGCTCCCTGTATTTCCCACGCATGGTCTAAATGGTCAGTCAGCATGGGCAACCAGAAAGAAGAGCTTTGCAAAACTGACCCTGCCAAAGCGTTAGCTTCAAGAAACTTCTTGACAAGGGATCTAGCTCATCGTCTTCAAACTCACCCATATATATGCCGACTCCACCCGTGATATTTGTCTTCTCGGCCAACGTCATCTGCGACACCAGGGCCCGCGCCTTCTCATAGCTCTCGCTCCACGATCCAAGCCAACCGCCGTGAGGCGTTGGGTAGTACGGGGCCGCGACATACCCTGCCGGCACATCGTCTCTTGGCTGTACAGGACTGGCAGGGCAGACAGGACCAAGGAGACTCGAAATGAGGGCGAACCACAGAGCACTTGAACGGAGGGCCATGTTGACTGCTGCCTCGGTTGTGAACTTCCCGGGTCGCAAATTGACAAACTGTCGATTTGTTACGACCCTTTGATCAGAAGAACAAGCACAGTGTTGAGATGGAAGGCAGGATGCAGAGGCTGCGGGAACCAGAGGCAGGCAAGCGCAGTCGTCCGGCTGAGCTTAACCTCCCCTTTAAGTGAAATATTAAACAGCCACATTATAAGGTGTGCTTGTATTATGGTAACGACGGAACTGGGCACATGGCAGCCAAGCTTGATACGAGTCCATCGTACAGGAATGACGCCGACGAACGTACGCCGCTGTGGATGCTGCCAAATTGAGATCCTCAACTGTAACCCTGAGGGGCTTTGTCGATAGTCGAAAAGTGGGAGCGGTTTGAGGGCTCCCATTCGCTGTAGAAAGCGGCAGCTGAAATTTGCGACATTATCACAATCGTTCCAACTCACTTTCCACTTTTTGTGAAGACCATTCAGCGCACGGGTAGAGCCAAATGTCTTTCCCATGTCTTGGGGATTGAGGACTCTTCTTCCTCTGGTCCGCGAATAGGGAAAAGGCGGGGGGACCATGATATCAGAGGCGCGGAAATGACCTTGTCAGGCGGGCCGGGGAGATTCTGAGAAAGGATTGGAAGCAGGTTTGTGAGAGAGCGGCGACGCCACCACCACCTGCCCAGCTTGATCATTGATTGACCAATCGTCCCGATTCTCGAGTTGCACTGAGCCCCAGGGCGCGCCGATCACTTGAGCAGCCAGCAGGTCCCAGATCCCCCGCGGCAAGCGAGCCGGCGAGATCGTACATACAAGTCAAGGTGTGAAAGGGGAGGAGGGGAGGATCGGTGAGTTCCATGGGATGGAACGAGAGTGAGGAGAGTCGACTTATCAATGGAGCACAGCGTGATCATGTTGATCAGTTTTGATCAACTTTGCCGATGCTGGGAGCCCCAAACGGGTCTTGCCCCGACGAGACAGAGTTACGATCTGCTTTCCAAGAATGGGTAGGGACCCGAGCATGTGGTGGATACTGGATATGGATGTGGATGCCAAGGAGGAAGTCGCGAACCCGTTGCACAACCGATTCAAGTGCCCGTTCCTGAGGAAAGAGCCGATGCGGGTGCGGCTCTCGCTTAGCTTCTTCACATGGAAGACAATCCTTTTCGAGGGGCAGGTGCAGCAGTGCATGACTGGAGGCGCAGGTGCAGATGTGCCTGAGCCTAAGACTTCTTGGGCAACTCATCAAATTCAAGAGGCCCTTTAGAGATTCTCGCCAGAAAAAAAGGCACTTTCTCTTCACCGTTGTCCGCACGTTCATCAACAGGACAGGAGAGACCAGAAAATGATAAGCGACGCGACAATGCAACGCCACACGGTGATGAACTGCAGAACCTGGGGCCATGCACGCAATACTCCATACACCCTGGTTCATATCGTTATCGCCTCCTTAGGTTGTGCTCAAGCCCAAGCCCCAGGCCAGCTTTGCGGTGCAACGTCCCCCACTCAAGACAACCAACTGCACGTGGATAGGTATCTAGTATACATATCCACAAACACGGCTACGCTACCAAGCCACTTGAGTACGGGTTTTGCTTCTAGTGAAATCTAGCATATTGCCATATCGGGATGTTTAATATCTCATTTGAATTGATCTGCTAACGCCTCGTCTAGAGTATACATTGAATTTAGCAGAGAGATTACCACTCTTAGTCACTACCGAGATGCACAAGCCAACTACTCCCAGAGCATTGATAGTCTCCCAGAAACCATTTTCTCAAGACATGCCATGATCTTGATATCATGGGGGTCAACGGGGCGCCGCCTCGGGTCGGCCGTCGCTCCGGCTGCTGCGGCGAGACCCACTACCCATCGGTCAAGGGATGAAGGGATGCCAAGGCCCTGCTAACTGTGAATAGTTACTTCTATATGGGTTACATTAAGAGTTCCTGGGCTAAACACGACCCCCCATCGCTGATGGGGGGTCGCATAAGTTGCGAAACCCGACACCGTTGGCCTGGGCCCTGAAGAGAGAAGCACTGCTAAGCTGTGAAGGTCTAAACACCTAAGCACGTGTGCCCAAGTGTGTACATGGACCGCGTGTAGCACACACATTTACATACAAGTAGCTTAAGCGACGGCAGTGCCCTTCAATGTTTCGGAGCCGGCTGCCATGTTGAGCTACGAGATGGGAAGCGATGAATCGTGAAGACCTCCGGGAAAAACTCCTCGCTCTTATTTTATGCGCGGAGCACGAGACAGTATCTTGTTACCAAAGCGTCTAGACACTAAACTATACCATCAAAGGGGCACTAGAGGCCGAGGTACCATTAACCCTACTGTAAACACCCTTTGTTGTAACCTGGGCCAAATGCTTATAAGACGCGAGATATCACGATCCACCAGGTCTTGATATCTCTCGTCTTCACCGCGGTCATTCTCTACACTTTAGTGCCAGGAAAGCACACCCCAGCCAACCAACATGAAGGGTTCACTCGTTTACTGCTTTTCCGCCCTGGTAGGCCTCACCGTGGCATCGCCGACCCTGTTGAAAAGAGGTAAGTCGTATTACATATCCGGGTATATACCATTTTTGGACACTCTCTAATGGAATTGTAGATGTTGGCACAGAAGACTTTACCAAGTTCAAGTTGGTGGCCCAGTATGCTGCATCGGCTTTCTGCAATACCGAGAACACTGCCGGTCAATTAATTACGTGCAAGGCCGACTTTTGTCCCCTTGTCACGGCCAACAATGGCACGACGAGTTCCACTTTCGCGTACGCTTCACCTCCACCTGTGAAGGTGCATTCTACAGACCAACTGTTCTCTAACGAATATTCTTAGTGGGGCTATACTCGATTCTCGGGGGCTCATTGCGGTCGACCACACCATGTCGTCCATCGTCATCAGCTTCAGGGGCTCCCGATCGATCCGGAACTGGATCACTGAGTAAGCTCACCACCAAAATTATCCTCTATTCTCGATTCTAACAAGTGTCTATCTAGCTTCATCTTCACCCAAGTCCCATGTGACCTCGTCTTCGGCTGCCTCGTCCACACGGGCTTTTTGGCAGCATGGACTGAGATCTCGGCTTCCGTGCTGGCGGGCGCCAAGGCCGCTGTCAAGGCCAACCCGGACTACAAAGTCATCGTAACCGGGCACTCGCTCGGCGCCGCCATCGGCACCATCGCGACCGCCTACCTCCGGAAATCAGGCATCCCCGTCGAGCTGATCACGTTCGGCTCCCCCCGCGTCGGCAACTCGGCCTTCGCCAAGTTCGTCACTGACCAAGCCGGCGCCGAGTACCGCCTGACCCACGCCGGGGACCCCGTCCCGCGCCTGCCGCCCATCCTGTTCAACTACCGCCACACGTCGCCCGAGTACTGGATCACCACGGCGTCCAACGCCACCGTCGTCACCTCGGATATCAAGATCTGCCCGGGCAACGCCAACATCACCTGCAACGGCGGCACCAAGGGCCTCGACCTGAGCGAGCACTCCATTTACTTCCAGCAGGTCAACGGGTGCAACCCCGACGGCGAGATCTGGAAGCGCGAGCCTGTCACCGATACCGAGCTCGAGAACCAGCTGAACCAGTGGGTCGACATGGACATTGCCTATGTTGGAGCCTTGCCGGCTGGTGAGTCGGAGCGCGTAGGGATCTAAAGCATGTAGTGCGGCCGTGGCCGTGGTGTAGTATGTGGTTTTTGTAGGCCTAGGACTCGGTTGCAATCACTGTGTCTGACTTAGGGGGAACAACCAGCAACGACAGCAAGTATTCATTCGGTATGATGACATTGATGTATGAAGACATGGAGAAATATGCTCAAAAAAAAAAGGGGGGGGGGGGGGTTTGACCATGCCGTATTATTATTGTCATTACATGTCACGTAAAACCCCAGTTTACATCCGTACCTACCTACCCAAAGCCCTCCTTTCAACACTGAACACGTTCTTAATCCATCCTCCAATAACGTGAACCTCACCCCTTTATTTGTATCGAAAGACAACCAACACCAAGTCGTTCCAACTTATTATTATCTTCTTTTTCGGCAGAAAACCCTTCCCTAACCAGCGACTCAAAATCCACTCGCATCAAGTCCCATTCCTGGTGGACAACCAACCACCATACATCATCATCAACCCCAATGGCATGTATCACCATCCATCTCCCACACCGCGAATGTAGACTATAAAAATAATAATCGCAGTAATAATCAAGGTAATAATCGAAGTAATGATCGAAGTAATAATCAAAGTAATAATCGACAGCACGCATGCATTTATTGCTACCTGCTTACTAGTAGTATCACTCTTTATCGCCACTCCCCCCCCCCCCTTCCTTTCTCTTCCCATACGTCCCCCTCTCTCTTGGCCGTGAGATTTTTGTGGCCATAAACAAAAAAAGTAAAAAAAGAAAATGGGGTATTTGATGAATGTCCCTACGACCCGAAGAATGAACTCAAGGAAAACTAGAAATAGCAAGTCTTCATGTAAAAGAAGAGCAAACAGCCCGGTGTTTTGTTGTTTACCAATGTAATGCCGAAGACCCCGGTATGCCCGTATTGTGTGATGTGATGCGTGTGTGTTTGTTCGTTTGTATGTTGCGGGACAAAGCTCGCTCGTATTAGGATGCTCCCTCCGCCCTCTATCCTTCGCCTTTCGACGATATGAGTTATTGGCGCCTGAAAAGACGCTTCGTTGCGCCGACCTTTCCAATCTCCCCAAATTTCCCATCCAACAAAGGCGGTTCCGACGACGACACCTTGCGTTCGCCACTAGCGATCCGCACCTTCTCCTTGACGCTCTGCACCCACGCCTTGCTCTCCTCACTCATCTCAATCTGCTTCGCCCGCGGTCCCGCCATACCCAAGGAGCTGTCCTCCTCAGTCCAACTAAGACGGGAGCTCGACCTGGAGCGAGTCGATGCTCCTGAGGACGGGCTATCCACCTGGCTGACTGAGGCAAGCGGTGTCTTTGGCTGTACACTGCCCCCTGCCCCGTCGTCGCCCGCCACAGATCTCCTACTCTTGCGGACGTGCAAAGGTGTGACAGGAGAAGACGCGTCCTGAGCTGACGCCGGCCGACTGGGCGGTGTAGAAGTCGCACGACCAGTGAGAACACGGGGCAGATCTTTTATTTCCACTCTACCGTCTGCACCGGACCGACGGCCGTGGTGGCTGGCATATTCCTTCAAGTACTCGCCCAAATCCGCCCAGCCACCACCAACTCGAACCATGACACGTTCGCCGCGCTCACCCACACATCTAATAAACAGTTTGATGGGCGGCTCGCCGTTAGACCTCGAAAGGTGGTATAGCTTGATTTCTTGGTTGCCTCGTTGGTGTCGCAGCCGGGAGTTGCGATTGTACGCCGGGGCCAGTGTAAAGGCGGGTGTTCCGGCCCGAGAAGACATGTTTGAAGTTGTGGACAGACTTGAATGACTGCGTACATTATGATCCTGCTTTGGTTTCCGTGTTGGCATTGCGAAGTCGGGCGGGTTAAGATTTATCGCCGAAGGCTCTGAAGTAAGGCGAATTTTCGCCGGTAAAGAATCCAAAATATCGCTAATTTGCTGCTGAAGCTGATCATCGGCACTGGCTGCGCTATTCTTACTCGGGCTTCCTGGGTCTTGATCGTCCCTTGAAGCGGAGGATTTGAATGGGGTCCTAGGCGAGTCTTCAAAGTCTGGCAACTGTATTATTGAAGGAGTGTCGTTGAAGCTGACTGACTGAGATCTAGTGCTGGATCGGAATCCCGGCGGAGAGCTGGGAGGGCTGCAATCGTCGCTTGGAATGACGTCGTGTTCCAGATCCCGGAGGCGAGCAATCTCAGGAGTTCCGTGATCAAGTTGATCGCTGGAAAAATCCATGAAGCCACTCTGAAGTCCATGGACTACAGTTGATGAGTTGGACATGTCGCTACCTCGTCTTGGGCGAGGCAAAACGGGGAGTTCAGGTTGAGGCACATCTACCTCGGAAGCATCTTCAAGATCAAAGTCGAAATCAAACCGATCCAACCGGGTGCTCTCCTCACTTCTTCCCGGATGATAATGGATGATTTCCTCAAGCTCCGACGCCTCAATGCCATCAACAGCACTCCCTTGAGGAGCTTGCCTTTGGGGTAATATGCCGCTGACTTGAGCTCCATCAGTCTGTGATACATCAAACGCCCCGGAGAAGTCTTCATCAATCTCATTGCTGCCCGCTTCGTTGACGGGTTGGATCGCATGCTCCTCTGGCTTTGGCTGGAGATGTTCGTCTTGCTGGCCTTTGCTGTGGTAGAGCTCAATCGGGTCCTCCGGGGGAACGTGGACTTTGATGACCGGAGTGCCCTCTTTGAAAATTGGAGAGGTATCAATTGATGTTAGTAGCTCGGATTGGCCATCTGGAGACTGAGATATGTCATCGTTGGGGGTCGTAGGCTCTGAGTCGGATAGATCCCTTGGTGTTCCCGTGGGGGAAACCGACGTCGATGTAGCGGGTTGGACGGCGTCAATTTTGGGAGGGACCACTGAACCCGCACTGCCGTTCGCTCCATTCTGCCCGCCGTCGCCAAATACGGCGGCAGGTGTAGGAGGAGCCATAGTCTCCTGCATAATCTTGGCCCAGTCCGAGTCTCGGATCTGTCGCTCGCACGCAACCGACCACTCCCCATATCCACGTTCCAAAGAGTCCATGCGGTCGATCCACTCCTCGGGTAGCGTATCCTCCCATCCTTCAAGCATGTCTAGCATGGCGTCCAGGTCCCGGCCAGCTTTAGCAACCTTTCGTTCCAAGATTGACCTCATCACATCAAAGTCTTTACGCGACAGGGTGGCCAAGCCTGTGCCCCAAGAGCCATTGAGGGGCAAGGTATCGTCGTCGGGTTTCGAGCCCAATTGGATAGCATTCCACCCGGACTGGAGGGCAACCTCTCCGTCGGCAAGTGATGTTAGGAGAACAGGGATCCTTCGGAGGACAGCGAGACGGAGGTTCCAAGAGTTCATCAGCCTGGTAAGCTTGGATAGGTTGGGCAATGTTTGCATGACGGTTGCCGTAATCATGGCTGTCAAATCGTCCATCATTGCGTAAGAAGAGAGGGACGACGTCATAGAGCGGTTTGACTCCACCATGGGAGAGCCCGGCCTCGACAGCGGCATGATGTGATTGTGCAAGACCTGGCTCTTGATCTCTTCAACATCGAGGTCCTCCATGTCCTGGCTGATATCGTTTATCCTCCTCTCGTATCTCGCAACGTCTGTGGCCAGAAGGCTGCCGAGATATAGGCTGTCGATATGCAAAGTTTCGTCGTCGGCAAGCTCGTTCTCGGAGCGGAAGAGCCTCCTCCTCTTTGCCATGGGCATCTCGAAGCCAGCGGACCCCCCACCAGCAGGCCACGGCCAGGATGAGAGGTCATCGAGCCATTCCTGTACGCTTTTGGAGGCAAGTGCCGCCCTCATGGCAAAGGCTTGCTCGGCAGGAGTGGCGGCATCCATGCAAGCCTTCAGGGTGCCCGAGGGGTTCCGGAACGCCTCGACGGCCGTCCGGGGCGTGAGGGTCGAGAGGAGGTCATCGGTGATGCGCTGGCGTGTCGGGGAATCAGAGGTGGTGGATCGGCCCTGGCGACCACGCGGGGCAAGATGGGCGTAGGAGAGCGTCGGGGGCTCGTCCATCATGGTGGCTGGGTGGTGCGAGCCGGTGGTGGTGGTGGTGGTGCTGGGTGCTGGGGTGGTTAGTAGTCGAGGGGACGGACGGCGCGCGACATAATGGCCTTCCTACGAGCCTGGCGAGAAGGCGGACGTCTGCTGAGCGGCTCCCATAGTACCGAGTTGATGACGGTGATCTGCTGCCTGTACGATTATTGGAAGCGCTGATTCGCTCGCGGCGGTTGGAGGATGGCGGGCGTTTGGTTTGGTGCCCTCTTCTACACGTGTGTTGTAGGTCCCCGCTTCTCCCCAATCGACTCCAAAACAATGCCTGACTTGGCTACCTCGTTGCCGTATGTAGGTAAGACAGAAAAAGGGCCGCCCGATGAACTACGAGAAGCAAGGGAAGCAAGCCGTCTGCGTCTGTTCTCGCGGGTAGTGGCAGACAATCTCAGGTGCCCGGCCAAGTTGAAGTTTGGTTGAGCAGGCACAGGCACGAGGAGGTGCGTTGGGTTTCGCGGCAGGGATGGGAAAAAGAAGGTGTGCGACTACGGCTGAGGCGAAGCTAATGAATGATCCGTAGATGGCAAAAAAGGCGAATGAGGGAGCGACACGATGTGAAACCGCGGATAAAAAGACAATCAAAAAAGTATAATCATGAATGAACAAGAGCGCTCCTACGCGCGCAAACAAGAAAGACGACGGACGGGTTGCAGGTGATTTCACGCACAAGAGAGACCCAAACGTGGACCTGGCTAGGTACCTCAGGTAATTAATAATAATGGTTCGTCGCAAACGACAAGACATGGAGACATCAGATGGGGAATCTGGAGATTAGATTTCGGGCCCCGATTATTGAGAGCAGGGGCCACCCTTGGACTTGGCAGTTGCAATAGCGTTCCCAAGCTCGAGGATGGACAATCCTCTTGAAAAATTGTAGCTTTTCTTCGTCGATAATTCATGATCTTGTTGGTGTTGGAGAGGTTACGGATAGAGAGCTGAGCTCACATTCCCGTCAGCCAACGCTAGACAGGTCCAATCTGAATCTAGGCCCTATCGTTGAGTTTGGGGATGCAATGTTCAGGTTAGTCAGCTCACCTCACAGTCGGTGGCAAGTTCGGACGATGGTTCGAATTAGGTACCTTAAGCATTAACCTGGAAGCCTCCAAAGTCTCCTTAAAGGTGTTGTTTGTCCAGGGGCCATTGACGATGCAGTACTCGAGTCGCACGCAACCTCTCCGTATATCAGCCAAGATGACAATGAGTTTTCAACCACTAGGTGCAGTTCTCATACGTTCAATAACAAGGTATTTTTGGAATTTTTTTTTTTGGAATCGATTTCCAAGTTTGCGACTGTGTGCTTGACCTTGCGAATGTCAGGGACCATCTGGTTCCTTCCTTAATTAATAATATAAACACCAAGCGGCTCGCAGACCGTCTGTATTTAGAGTTCCTTCCTTTGCGCCCGGTGCTCCTTCCACGAAAAGACCTGGGGTGTTTTTTCCACCTCAAACAGTGCTCTTTCCAGTTCGACCAAAAGCTCCTTTCCACTTCAACAACATTCCTTCCGCATATTAAAGGGATTCCTCCAGGGCTCCCAACTCAACACACCGACCGCATTTGCCAAATCACACAGGTATCCCCTCCAGCTCTATCCCCCAAAAAATCATAAGTCATCAGTCTTTTCCCGCTGTCGCCAGCAACCGTAATGCAAGAATACCCAAGAAAGAATTGCCTAAGTAGGTAGCAGCGGGTCTAGCTCCCCGCCGAGAGCTGTTGCCTCGTACGCTACGCTGCGTGTCCCGCCGACGACATATCGAGTATTGTCGCGTCAATACCACCACCCATGGTGATGCTGCTGGCGATGCTGTTATTCATGGTACGCATACGATGCGCTTGCCCTGCCCAGTCGACTCCATTGTGGCCCGACCTGACCTGCTCCGCGTTGTCGAACATGTCCATAAACTGTTCGTCCGAGTTGTTGACGCCCTCGGCGGGGAATTGCAGCCACTGGTCAATATTGAAATCCGGGTTGTTGAAATCGGGGGGTTGCATCGGGTAAGCCTCAAAGGAGGTGTTATCTTGCCCGAATCCTCCCATCAACATGTCTGGTACCGCCCCGTGCCCAGAAGTCCCGTTTCCGTTTCCGTTTGCAGTCGGCGGCGACATTCTCACCGCCATCTCCAACTCCTCGTCGGAATGCGGTGGCGAATGGTGCCCGCCCATGACTGTTGCGTTCCCTTCTGCGTCTCGTGGCATGTACGTGTGGTTCTGGTGGTAGAGGTTGACTTCTGTCTGGTTCAAATAAGGCGCGTTGTCGGGCGGCGGCGTAGACGGCTTCTCAGACAATGGCGGTGCAAAGTTGAGCCCCTGACGAATCGCCCTGCCGATATTCTTGGCGTCTCGCTGCTGCGATGGCATCACCTTCAGATCGACAATGTCGGCTTTCCGTAGCGCTGCTTCGAGGAAGCCCGATGCGAAGTCGGCGGCTGCATAAATTTCGCGGAGTTTCTCCATCACCGTGAGGCACGTCATAAAGCCTTGTCTGGCCTGTTCACATGCCTCCCTTGTTGGACCCTTCATGTCGAGGAGGTGAATAATCATGGCAGGCAATATCACAGTGACGCCCGTCGTGGGCAGATATTTCTCCAGCTGATGATTGTGCAGGTCTCCAGCCATCAGAGTGATCTGGTTGGCCGCCTCGCGCACCCGGGTTCGGGCCTTGTCCTGAACCATTCGCGATGCCACTGGAGTGTGCAGTGGCGACGCAGGGAGGAACTGCGGCCGGTGCAGTGCTGATACCGTGGTATGATACACCATATGCAGAAGGTTGCGCTGGACGGCCACCGTCTTGCCGCCGTGCTGGGTGTCCTGTACTGTCAGCGGCCGGTATTGGCAACACTCTGGTAGATTGCTGAACCACTTTTGCAGCTCATCGTCAACTCTCTGGACGCTGTCCACATTGTCCAGAGTCTTGTTCGGAAACAACATCATGGTACTGTTTGTTGTGTTTTCTGGCCGCATCCCTTCACGGCTGAGGACCGAGTATTGCGCCTTGAGCATATGGCTGACACACACGCACAGTTTTGCTTTCTCGATGCACATTATCGCCAGGCGGTGTTGCATGGCCGTATCTCGAATGAGAACACAATCCGGCCCCAGCAGTGCATTTCCATCTGAGAGCGCCCTGATCTCGAAGTCGGCTTCTTCTAGCATCGGCACGTCGAAGTCTTCGTCCTTTATCCGGGTCGGCCTCCGCATGCCAAGAGCGATCAGGCGGTCTCGCATGAAGCAAGACCACCAAATGCGCTTCCACAGCTTCTGCCTCCCCGGGTCCATGTTGGTGGCTGCGGGGTTGCGATGGAGGCCGATTGTATGCGCGAGCGAGATGGCAACACCCATCCAATGCCAGGTGTCCTTTTGGTCATCGGGGGTTTCGTACCAATACGTCATGAGAAGCAGCGCCTGTACCAGGACGAGGCGATCCGTCTCGTAGTCGAAATCATAAAGAAGCTGGTCAAGGTTAGCAACGCTGCAACAACAATACATCAGTGGCGGTCATGCTTACTCTAGTTCTCATAAAAAACTTTTTTCGTGCAGCCTTTCTGCTCTCGTACCCAGCGTCTGTCAAATACTTGATATCCACAAACGCAGTGGCCACGAACATCACGGCTTGGTACAAGAACAAGCTGACTTGACCGGAAAATCCATCTCTGCTATTGATGGCGTCCAAAAACGGATGCAGCTCGAGCAGCGGCATGTACGGGTGAACGTATTCAACATAAGCTTTGAGGAGGGCATTTTGGAGGTCGGGGCAAGGGAGGCTGAGGGCCTCCTTCTGTATCAGATACTTCACATCTTCTAGCGATATCCTCGGTGGAAGCGGTTTGATGAAGGGAAGAAGGTCCGGAGGGAAGCTTGGCTCCTCAGGACAGTTGCCATGGTAGTGCTGGGGGTTTGAATAGTCTCCGAGCAGTGGTGGCGCCTGGTTCAGCATCGGATTGGTCCAAAGTAGTCGTCCGCTGGCATCACCCAATTTGGACAATAAGGCTGCAGGATCTCGATATCCAGCGGCTCGTTGATCTGTTCGAAGCAGACAAATCTCTTGGTCAGACAGGGGTTCATGAACGTCTCAGGCATGTGATTCTTGGTGGGCCAGATGACCCGACTAGAGGCGTGGAAGGAAGAACAAACTTACAGAGCAGATGAGACACCTGACCATCCACCAAAGGCTCACCAAGTCCACCGCTGTTCACTGCGGCCTCAATGGCGCCCAGCGACACACTGCCCGTCCTCGCCTGTTCGGCGCTGGTAATGTTGACGGGGGTGTTGATGGACAAGCCCTTTGCGCGCAGTGCCTCGGCACCGCCATGTCCGGCCCCCACCGACGAAGATACCCCCCCAGAGAACATGTTCTTTCTAAAAACAGGGCAGGGGTGCCCGCGTTAGTGCTCGGTGTTCCTGGAATTGGAGGCACGGGGGGAATTGACGCATTTTTTTGCATCTGACAATGACGCAATGGTATCAAGAAGTCAGGATGCATTGGGAGGACAATCAACCAAAGCTGATGGGAACTTACTTTCGCCGGCGACTCTCCTGGACGGTGCATTCAATATTGTCCCATCGACAGTTGCCACAGGGAGAGCCCTCGACCACATCACACCGCACCTTTCGGGCTCTGCATGACACGCAAGCTCGTGCAGCCCGCCGCTTCGTTATTTTGGTGGGCCCGTTCAGCTCGGATACTGATGCCGTCCGCTTTTTCGGAGACGAGGACGGCTCCGTTTTTGGTGCCGGGGAAGGTGTGTTCGCTGTCTGCAGCCGTGGTGACATTGAAGGTTCTCCGGCCGACGAGGTAGGAGATGCAGAGCGCGAACCAAGCCCGCTTCCAGTCATCCTAGGCAACAAGGCTACCTGGCCGGGGACCGGGAAAAGGGGTGTGGTCGAATATGTACCGCCGATCAGGTCGTGTGAGGAAAGTTTACGCCAAAAGCGAATCCGAGTCCTTGTGTCCTTGAACTCGGTTTGGTGGCTCCAGGTAGGAAAGTTGTGAGGGTCAAGGTTCCTCATGCATCATTTGAAAACCCAAGGTATGCGCACCACTTTCGACTGTTGACAAGAGATAGAGATAGTACAAGGCATCGGAGAGTTTGAGAGGCAAAAAGAAGTCCAATATCGTAAACAAGAGAGAATATTTTCCCGCAAGTCCCGGACGGGTGGGGGGCGGCCACTATTATAATTTCAACATGGCATTCCTCGAACAAGCACACCGGCATGCCCACTTATCTCAGGAACTGGTGCAAACGGACAGACAGGATGGCGATACGTACCTTCCTGTCAACCATTGGCATCCTTGACAGATTGGCACACCCGGGTCCCTGTTTCGTCTGGGAGCACTGGAGCTAATAAGCACGACCAAATCAGCAACAACCTGCAGGCTCTCTCGAACTCAAGAGGCGCCTGCCCCACGACTCAGGTCGAAACTGGACAGAAAGTGTTGATACCCTTTCAGGCTTTCAGGATGCAAAAACTACGCAATCACTCACCCATATCCATACTTGATTCAAACTTTGTTTTTGTTCATGTATATCCCCGCCGCTCACATGCCAATGGCCAAAATGGGGGGGGGGGGGGAGCTGTACAGCTATTTTCTCGCCTGGCTCTTTGCTACGGGAGGCAATACTACGCAATACTCACTGCCACCGCTGGATTTGACCCCTTCACCCGACCCCGGTTCGACGGGTCCAGCTCCACCAACTGTCTCCCCTCCCTCTATTGGATGTCATTTCCAAACACCCCGCCCCCCCTCCACAAAACCATTGAGCAAGGAGCCCGATCCCAATCGACATTGTTGCAAGACTCTGGGTGTGGAGTAGCCAATCAGGACGATGATAAAATTGATGTGACAAGGGCAGGACACCGACGTTTTGCTACTCTCCGTGCGAGGACGGAGTACGGGGAGCTAGCACTGCAACTACATGTGCAATCCCCGGGCTGCCCCGCCGAGTCAGGGAGTGGGCTGGAGGGGATTCGGTCAGGTGCTTCTCGATCTTCTCATCGACATTGGGGCGCGGCCCCGTGTGGTGTGGGCGGGCCCCTTGGCTGTAGGAGAATATTTGAAGCACGTGTCAAGGCTCACCCACAGCACCCATCAAGCAAAAGTCAATTACGGAAGGGGAAAGAGGCTGGACTGGACCGTCACAGCGGCGATGCCGGTTGCTAGTAGTAGGATCATGCTGTGTATCCGTAAGGGAGAAATGCGCACAAGGGGATGCTCTGCTCCCGCTGCCTGCCGTCGTTCACAGCCAACATGAGCTACTTCCTCTCACCCGCCGCTTACCCGAACAGCGAACAACGCGATGCAAGCCCGAGCCGGCATTTCTCCGCAGACGCCCACTGGCATTGGCGGGTGCCCCCCTGCCGCCACGGTGAAGCACGACGACGGCAAGGCCAGTCGGGACCTGGACGTCGACCAAGAAAAAAGGTCGGCAAGTCTCGGGTGCCCTCCAGGTAAATCCCAATTCGGAAAGGGTTTGTGCTGTATGTAGTTTAACAACTACTGCGCGAGGCTCACGACTAGGCAACATGTCCGCACTACGTTGTATGCGTGTAGGGCCCATTGCACACCAGGAAACAAAACATGGAGACAACCGGGGTTTCGACATGGGGGATGGTGAGCACACCTTGGGACGCTCTCCGAGTCAGGCATCATCAATGATTACGGGAATGGCTGTCTTTGAGCGTTCGCGCTGTACTATGGAGCCCGGTCATCTCGACTCCATCCGTCCAGTTATTATCCATCCGCCAGGTTGGGTATGACAAGGTGCGGGAACGGGAACGGGAACGAAGAGTGTCTGTCTCTACCGTTTCTGCGGTTTCTTCGTCTCTCTTTCCATATATGCATGCGACGCGCGACTACTCGTCACACAAGGCTCGGCATATAGTTTTATTTGCTCATCATCAATATCGTTTTATTTTTCTCCCGTGCCAATTGAGCAGAATTCGATACCAAGGGGGGATATCGAGTCTCCAACTTCCTCCGTCTTTTTTCTCCTCAAGGGGAAAAAAGAGTTGTGGGGTACTGAAGCAGAAGAGGCTCGAGCGGGCAACCCCTTCTCCCCCCCCCCCCCCCCGCTCTCCATCTTTCAGCTTTCCCTCTCCTCAGAAGACCTCCACAGCACACACCGGTCAGAGGAGGCCAGCCCCCAAGGATCCGTTCTTTCCCGGTGGCCTCTTGGCTTTGTTGCCATTGGACTGCAGACCCGCTGTTCTCCGCTTGGCGTGCCCTGTCGGTGGGAAAAGAATAAGCCTAGACAAAGCGCCATGGTATGATATTGCAAGTGCAAAGACTTGGATGTGGCTGTGGCGACACTGGCGAGAAGCTGGTGTTGGCGCCAAGGAAAGCGCCCCATGGGGTAATAGTCCCCTCACTTGGCTGATGTTCAACATTTGGGGCTGTTGGGCTGGCTGGAAGGTGGGAGAAATCGGTCCACCATGGGTCCACTATCAGACACTGTGAGCCCTCTCTCCGGAGATCGTCGAAGAGCCAGTCAACCAGTGAGGGAATGGTTGTTGAAATTTGATTTTGGATTTCAACTTTGTAAGTGATGATTAATCCCAGTTTGTGAGGGATCGCGTGGACGCCCAGCGATGGCTCAAAGACTGGAAAACCTGGCACGCTCTGAACTTTTTTTCAGTTGTTCTTTTCTTGGGTCACTTTAGCGCGTGCCAACTCTGTTATACTAGTTTTGGGGTCCTACTTTATTCACACTGTCGATCAGCTAATGTCAAAAGGAGGATGGCGAGAGATAGCTCATCGAATACGGGGAGTCCGGGTCTGTGCGATCTTGCCTGCTCAGAGTCCTAGAAAAGAGAGGATCCCTTTGACGTGATGATGGCTTTCAGATGGGAAGTACCTTCGTTTCCTAACATGAGGCTTGTGCCTTCGAGATGGTGATCATCTCTTTGAGAGCACATTCTTTCCTACCTGCTTCACCATTACACGAGGCTCGTGACTCTTGGTTCTGTCATAAGATACGTATGTTCAAACAGGAGAATACCTACATACCTACATACCTACATCTGACTGGCATAAGGTAAGGTAGCAAGGTAGATGGCCTATGATTAGACAGCAGAATACATCTGACTCTTGGCATTACGGCATGATCCCCTTTCTTCACCGTGTGCTTGTCTATCAGGCAGAATACATCTGATCTATGAGATTGAGGCGGTCACCATTTCACCTTGCTTGTGCCTGTCCAGGAATAGATAGATACCTACCCAAGCTACCTACCCAAGTTGCCAAGCTACCCAAGAGATATGCTTCGTAATCACCTCCATCCAACTTAATCCAGAAAGGTTTAGCAGAGAAGGTAATAGAGGTAAATTCCTCTTCTTTCTCTTTTGTTCTGGACCAGTCCAGAAGACGAGAGAGATCGACGACGGGAATGCAGCCACGGACGGAATGCTTCGGAAAACGCGGGAGCGCGCAAGTCGATCAGAACTTCAGGCACACAGACTGGCAAGCCAATCGCCAAGAAAGAGATCCCACGGGCCCCCATCCACAATGAAATAACTTCCCATATGTGTGCGTCCTGCATGTGTCCCTCTTCTGTTTCGCACGTGTAAAATTCTGGGCAAGCTGGATACCACTATGCATCACTTACATTATCATACATCTTGTGTCGTCGTCCACTTCCACGCCTGTGGGATGCCCACTTCGCGCACTCCGTGCGTCTTATGGGAATTAGAGTACAGGCAGACAGGCAGGGTTGTAAGGGGCACACTAACTATTTATATATGCAAAGGAAGCATGAGACGCGCCCAAGGTCAAGAAACGATGATTCACCGCATGGTATGCACGGTGAATGTTGACCTCGTTCGATGTTCAACGAAACTTAAAGTTGATACTCACGTAAAAAGATAAATAAAAAATGGAGATCAATATGTTTATCTTTTGCTTTTCTTCTTATTGGTTGGCTGGCTGGCTGCATGTCTTGCTTGACAAGTGATCGTCCTGTCTGCTGCTGGTGAGAGAGATCGCTTCTCGAGTTGTTGAGGGCCTGGAGAGATCGAGAGAATAAAATACGAAAAAATTACTACACACCGCTGAATCCATCCCCCCCCCCCAACTAACCAACCAACCAACCAACCTATTACGGCCCAGCCAAGACAAGATGGGCAAAAATACAAAGACAGAGGTAAGAAGACCGCCCTTACGACAGGGGCGATAAGGCAAACTATCAACGAACCATCTGCTTTGCTTTGGTTGTCCGTTGTGCCGTGATTTCGCTAAGCTAACAAACAAGCACAGTTGAAGCCAGGGACGGTGACAAAAACTACAACGACAACTACAACAACACCGAAAGGGGTGACAATAACGACAACGACGACGACAACGAAAAACAACCTTGGCAATGAAAGTAGCTGTCCGTCGCCGCTCCAAGCCTGCTGCACTCGACACCACGACCACTTTCCATCCTCTTGATTTATACGACGTCCCCTCAGCGCCGAGGGTGGGCACATTGTCTTTACATTTCAAGAGAGAGAGAAAGTGAGGGTTATATGGAAAGAAGATGGAGGGCCCAAAAGATAACTTGAAAATATTCGGTCAGTTTTTTTTGGAGAACCAGGGACAAACCTACCTACCTTACCTTTCCTACCGAGGTGGAGGCGAAGTTGCAATTGGGGGGGGGGATAACAAATACCTTGCCTAACATTCAGGGGTGTGAAGGGGGGGGGGGAAGTCTTGACAGGAAAAAGGAGACACACACATACACGGATAAAAAAAAGGAGAGGATATGGGCGGTCAAGTGGAAGCATAAGATAACTAAATGACCAAGCAATGAAGCAAAGCTAGACTTACCAGGACTAGAAAAAAAGAAGAAAGAAAAAAGAAAGAAAAAAAGAAAAGAAGAGGAAACCCAAAGAGTAAAAAATATATCAAACTCTAGGTTCCAACAACAAAGAATTGCGCATCGCGTTCACATGACTGCTTCGTTCTGAATACAGCCTTCGAGGAGGGAGGCCATCGTGTCGAGAGTACATAACAAAGCAAGTAAAAGGCTACAAGCGGAACCAACAAGTAGAAGGGTGGTGGTAAAGAAGCACGACGGATGGCTGGAACTACCTAGGCAAGCTAGGTAAGGTAGCAAAGTAGGTACTCGTTTGGGCTGGCTGGCTGGTTGGTTGGTTGGTTGGCGAAACACAATCCTGGAGGCGATGTCAGGGGGAGAAGAACACAAAATATCGCACACAAAACATGGGCTTGAGGCCAGGATACTAGACAAAAAACACCTGCATAGTGGCGAAGATAAAAAGATAGCCTCCTGAGCGGTACAATACAGCAGAAAACAATACAGACGTTGTGACAGCAGATAGATAAACAAATAAAGAAAACCCCGAAAGTGACGACGAGGAAACAAGAGGGAAAAGGAAATAAAGATACCCAGGAAAAAAGAACAAAGTGATAGATATATTTCAACGAGAAATTGGCCTTGGTTTCATGTGACTGATGACCAGTGACTGACTGACTAACTAACTGCCTGCAGAGAGTGTCATGTCACGCAAATTACCGACCTACCGAAACATGTGCAAAATATCCAAAGACCTTGCAGTCACGATGGCTGGACGTCCGGATCCAACGCGACCCAGCTTTCAACCTCGTGAATAAGGCGTTTTTACGTTGTTATTTCTATTATTATTCTTTCTAGAAAAAGAAAAAGAGTAAACTAATACCTACCGAGAGGACACAATTAAGATAAGGTTGGACGAGGACTTCCGCTCCCCCAGCATGGTTGGTAGGTAAATAATGTATTTTCTGCATTGCACAGTCCTTTTCTGCCCTCGGAGTCAAGGCTGTCAAACATTCATTCTACCTAGTGGATCAATAAAACCGCTCCCCATCAATGTCCTCTGCATCCATATTTTAAACTGGTATATGTACATACAAATATATTATATAACTAAATAGGTAATAAAAGTCAAATCCCATATATTCATTCCATTAGCTCAATATTTCCGCGAGGTAAATCGTATATGTAGCTAGGTATATATAAATCCTTCACAAAGAAAATGCCATCCTAATGGTATCATTTATGATAAAGACTCAGCCGATTCCCGGCGCCGCAGAACTCGCTGCCGTTCCCTGCGCAAGTCATGGAGCAGTCCCCAATGGCAGCGGTCACCGCGCCAATCGTCAACGCATCGCCGCAGTAGCATTCGCGACCATACTCTGTACCAAAGTAGTGATAGGCAGCGCAGTAGCTCGCACAGCTCTCAAGGGTCACGGTGTCGGCCGCGTATCCCGCAGCGTTCAGCGCGCGGCCTGCAGTCCCCTCGGTCACGCAGCTCACAAACGACCAGCCGCCCGGAAGGGTGGCTGGGTGCGAAGGCGGCGGCGGGACGACCACGTCGGCCTGGTACAGCTCAAGGCGGTTGCCGGCGCCGCAGTACTGGTACGGGTTACCGGTGCAGGGCATGTTGCAGTCGGCCTGGGTGGAGGCGTTGGACGAGGTGGCGTGTAGATTGTTGCCGCAGAAGCATTGGGATGCGTACTCGGTGCCAAAGTACTTGTACCCAGCACAGAAGGTCGCGCACGATTCAAGGGTCATGGCCGTAGCTGACTCATAACTCTTGGCGTTGATGGCACGCGCACCTGTGCCTTCAGTCCAGCAACCGACAAAGGTGTAAGGGGAGACGGTGGGCTGGATGCCAAGCGTGCTGACGGGGGACGAGCTGGAGGCTCCTGTGGAGGTGGATGTGGTGGTGGGAGCTGGATTTGGCAAGATGGTCAGCATGAGCAGGCACTGTGTATATATAGAATAGGAGATCTTACCTGTTGAGATGGAGTTGACAACACTGCTGCCGCTAACCACGCTGGAGGTGGTTGAGGTGCTGGTGCTAGTGCTGCTGGCAATACTCGAGCTGGTCACAGCACTCGAGCTAGGCACCACGCTGGACGATGCGCCCCCGAGCTGGTAGAGCTCCAGACGGTTACCGGCGCCGCAATACTCGAACGGATTGCCCGCGCATACCATGCTGCAGTCACCAATAAGAGCTGGAATGCTGCCACCGCCGAGGGTGTTTCCACAGTAGCCTGCCCATATTTGTCAGAAAAGAGGGGGAAAACACGGGCGCGATTCAAACTTACACTCTCGGCCATACTCTGTGCCAAAGTACGTAAAACCGCTGCAAAACGCCGCACATGACTCGAGGGTCATGGAATCGGCGGCATAGGTATTGCCTGCCAAGGCTCTGCCGGCGGTCGCCTCAGTCTGGCATCCCACAAAGGCGTAGGCACCGACGGTCGGCTTGACAGCCAGAGTTCCGGTTGGGGCAGCAGTGGAGCTGGTCGAGCGAGTGGCCGTGGTCGAGTAGAGTTCAAGCCGATTTCCGGCGCCGCAGTACTCGTACTGGTTCCCTGCGCAGACCATGTTGCAGTCGCCGATGGGGGCCTGCGTGCTGCTCGCCGCTAGGCTGTTTCCGCAGTAGCATTCCCGTCCATACTCGGTGCCGAAAAAGTCAAAGCCCGTGCAGTTACCCATGCACGTCTCCAGAGTCATGCCATCGTAAGCATAAACAGCCGCATTGAGAGCGCGGACGCCTGACCCTTCAGTGCGGCAGTTGATGAAGACGTATCCACCGAGCGTGGGCTTGTGGGCAAGAGTCGGGGTCGCTGAGGCGCTGCTCGAGACAACGCTCGAAGAAGTTGCCGGCGCAGTGGAGGACGCTGACGAGCTGACGACGCTGCCGCCGCAGGTGGCTCCACCAGTGAAGGTACCGCAAGTGCCATCAAGGTCGCCGGCGTGGTTGAAGTCGTCCGTGTAGGTGGTCGTCCCGGACCCAGCAGTCACACTGAGCCTGGCATTATACGTCTTTCCGCCAGTGATGGTGTAGCTGGCGGTGTAGAAGGTATATGAGCCGACACAATTGCCCTTGGTCATGGCAATAGTGGCCGAGTTCAAAGCCGGGACGGGATTTCCGTTGCTGGTGCCGCGCGGCACCAGGTACGAGACGTCCAGGTTGACGGGAAGAGAGGCAATATCATTGCGCACCTAACACGCGTTAGTCCACATGACATCTTGTCGTTAGGGAGTTTACAATCCTTACCAGAGCAGTAACTGTAAGAGCGCCAGTCCCCTGGAGCAGGCAGCTTTGCGGCTTCTGGTAGATGACGGCGTCCGAAAGGGGGTACAAGTTTCCATTGTTGTCGTAGACCTGGCTGGTGCCGTCGGTGAGAGTGACAGTGATAGTGAACGAAGAGATTCCTGAAGATGCAGGGATGTTGGTAGAAATAGGGAAGAACTAGACAGGCATGTTAGTGCTGTCACGCAACGGCAGTCTGAAAACAAAACACATACGCCAAATGAGTCGTCAAACCCTGTGGCCACTCCTTGCATGGTAGTGGTGATAGTGCAACCAGTCGGGCCACAAGTATTCCCACCAGACCTGTCCTTGTAGGTCACCTTGACATTGGCAATGGAGGTCGTAGGCAAGTTGGTAGTGCGGACTCTGATGTAGCCGGTCAGGAGAAGAGTGGTGCCGCCCGAGTTCAGGGTCAGCTGCATGTCGATAGGCTTGATCATGTACGGCGCGATGGGGTCAGCAGTCAGGGTCGTTTGTGGTGGTACAACCTCGATCATCTTCTGCAGAACAGTTTGGCAGATGGAAGAGAATGCGGCGGCCGAGGTCATGGCATTCATCGTCTGGTTGGCGTCCGAGTTGAAGACCTTGAAATCCGAGTTCCGCCCTACCTGGATGGATGGGCCAACGACGAGGGGGTTCTTGGTGGTGCCGGCAACGTACTCGGTGACGACCTTGTTATCAAACCCGGCGGCAGTCGAGTCTAGGGGGACCTGGCCGTTGACGCCCGTTCCGGGGGGGACTAGATCCGGAAACTCGGTGCTGTGAACCGACCCAAGTGTGTGGCCACAAGCCGTCAACTGGATCATCTCAGTCGGTGAGAAGCCCATGCGGTCAAACTGCTGTCTGAAAGTAATGACCGAGTTCTGTGGTTGTGGAACACCCTGGCCACCGGCTGCTACCGCATCTTTCCGCCCAAGCCTCAGGGGAATAACGGGACCGCCGCAGGCACGGACTGAGGCATAGGTGCCAGCAGCAATCAAGTCGGCCATGCTCGAGCGGCTGGAGAGGAAGTTGGAGAACCACTGCAGCGTGGTGTTGTGGCCCGGTCCCGTGTTCTCGCCGTTCAACAACTCAAACTGCACCGACGCATCGAGTCCTCCTGTGCCGAAGAAGCGATTCGCCGTCGCCATGTCGCTTTAAAAACATAAGTCAGCATATGTCCCCCCCAGTAAAAAGTGTTATCCTCTTGCCCCTGAGTTTCCTCGGGATGAAATCATCCAACTTAAACATAAAAAATTTTTTAAATAAAAAAAAATCAACACGCCCCTTAATCACCCACGCAACCACAACCCCTTCATCATCAGGTCAAAAGGCTGCACCTACTGAAAAGCGATACGCAGCCATTCACTCGCCGTGACCCGTCCCGGGCCAGCTGTCTCGGTAGTGCAAGGGTTGATGGCGTCGTTGAACAGTCTGCCCTTGAACCCTTGGAGCTGGTAGATGATCTCCTCCATCTCATCAGTCGCGGCTGGCCATGTCGGGTCGGCGCGGGCGGTCCCCGCGGCAAGCGAGAGCAGGCCGGCCCAGAAGGGCGCACTCGGTTTCATGTTTTCGGTTTTGGTGCGAGGTTTAAAACATTAGAATTAGGTTAGATAAAGGGTGAATGGCCGTCGTGCAAGTCGTGACTGAGACAGGTATATCGCGAAACAAATGGATATTATCCGACTCAGGGCGCGCGTGTGTATGAGCACTCGAGATGAACCGACAAGACAACACTAAAGTGCCTCTCTGGGATAAGAGAAGGTGAGACCGCGGAAGAAAGGCCTCGGAAGCGACTGAAAGGTATCGACCGTGAGACGAGACGACGATGCCCAAATTTGGTCCCCTCAGAAAAAAGAGCGTGCTGTCCTCGTTTTGACAAAACATTCCTCAAAGCTGAGCCTGACAGCAAGCTCAGGATGGGACGACATGGTAACCCACCCCCATTCACCCCTGTCCGCTCGTATTGTTGCAGGGGCTCATGCAGGAGAGTGGGAATTGGGGGGGTCTTGTCTCCTGGTTCATGAATGGCCAGGGGGGCACAATGGCCAGTCAAGCCCTAATCTAGCCCGTGTGATTGGGCAGAGAGGCACGCCAGAGGTGCTCTGCGGCTGAGGACTGGGACTGAGCGCCGGGGCATGGCGTGGAATGGTCTTGCCTGAAAATCTCACTATTGACCGCCCAGCGCTCTCTGGGCCGATGTCGACGCCCAAATTGGGTAAGACGGCCACGTCGTCGCGGACTCCATAACATGATGAACCGTCAATCCGAATCTTTTTTGGGATCAATATGTTCTGATCTTCGACCCAAGGTGTGATGGGTTTGCAGATCGAAGCCGTTCATTTCTTTGGGTTAAGAGAGCGAGAGGTGGTGCCCGAACAAGTCCGATGTTGTGTTGTGCTGTCTTGTCATTGCTGCTGTCAGACGAGTTCCCTGCGATGCTCTGCAGGACGCTCCATCGTGGTGTGTTTTACCATTCTGTGCACGCCTCTGCTTTGTTCCCCATTCTTCGAGAGCGCCGTCCGTTCTGCGCCGCCCCGAGACTCGAGACAAAAGAAAAAAGAGTAAAAATAAACAGAGTGAGTCGCTGTAGTGTAACCGAATTGGTGGTGGTGCCGGACTCTGTTGGTTCGCTTTCTTCTACCGAGCGGTTTTGTTTTGTAACCTATAGTTCGCTCTCTGTCTTCTGTGTCTGTCTTGTTGCATTGTTTGGCATGTTCGTGCCCGTTCGCTCCACGTCTTTTCCAGGTCGCCAAAGAGGCCGGCCAGACCTGGCCTGGGGAAAGGTGGGAAAGGGGTGACACCAATACGTAACGGACATTGAAAAGGGCGTTTGCTGGTGGCGCCGTGGCTGCTTGTGCAATTACAAATGCTGGTCATCGGCCTTGCATGCATCCACAATTCCACACAGCCTTGGCAGCTTGGCGACCCCTTCAAAGACCCAAGAGCTCGACCCTAACTTCCAGACATGGGTCGATTGAATTTTAGTGTAGATGTCAGGCAAGCAGTTAGGTAGTTAGCAATTCGGGTTGCATTTGGGCTAAAACGAAGAACTGTGTGCATAAGTTAGGAAGTTATGTTATCACTGGTAATGTGTAGCAGGGTCTGAACTGGTCGAGGGAAGTCGCGATGTACTGTGTAATGCGGCAATCAGGGCGGGATTTTTATGGGGCTGTTGCTTGGCGGAAAGCGGCCGCTATGATTGGCAGCCATTCCACCCCTTTTCCTTCGAGAAGGTGCAGCTCACGAACCCTCCCTTATTTTAGCGAGGAAACGAACATGAGAACTGACGTATAAAATCGCAAGTGGAGTCTTGCTGGCGTTGTTGGCATCTTTGAGAAGCAAGTTGATTTCCATGTCTGGGGTAAGGTTATGGTGTATATTTCAGTGATCTGAACACAACTTTTATGGCGAGGTACCTACTGGTGCTAGGACACGTCACAGCTTCTGACTTGTCATTAGTTGCCATCAATGAAACAGGTTGTTTAGAGAATACTCATTTAGCCTCTGAAATCCAATTTCGACGGCGCGAAAGAACTCGTGGTGGCCATAGGCAAAAAGCTGCGAGGAGGTAGAGTCAAGTTCCGAGCCTACCGTTCACTTCTGGTGTTTGTGTAACGAGACGACAAAGGTAGCAGATCACAGCGTCCAGCACATTTTTATTCGTTGAAATATTACAGATGAAAATGGAATAAAAAATTAAAAGGTCGGTACGGTGTAGCAAAAAGAAAATCGAACATCGAATATCTCGAAGAGGTAACAAAAAAGATACCCCCCCAGGGAGTCGAACCCTGCGCCGCGGAGTGAGAATCCGCAATGTTAACCGATACACCAGAGGGGTGATACAGTTGGCATTTTCTGATTGTGACAGCAACGACAAGAAACGATGCTGATAGAGTTCTGGACGTGACTTCTAAATGGAAGCTGCGGCTCTGGTTGCCTGAAGAGTGGGCAAACGAGGAAGGAGTGACTGAGGGCGATGGCCCAACCTGTAGCTTCCCGAGAGAAACGGTCTTCAAGCAATGAACCGCACGACAGATTACATTATTCAGGCATCACTTATCTCCTTACAAACGGATATCTTGCTTGGGCGCGTTGCTTTGCTTACAAGAGGCGGAATCTTTTCACAGCATATGACACGACGTAGTCAAGCAGATCAAGGCTCAGAGGCGACACTCGTATATTTTCTGAGGACATGGCTCTGGTTCATATATGGGCACTCAGACTAGGGGAATTACAAAAGCTGTTAACGAAGGTGACTTGGAAGGGATGCTGCTCAGTGTTATCCTCTCTGCAGCCAAGAGCCATTTGTCATTCCAGCCTGGGCTCATAAACTCACATGATCGAAGTAGGGGATTGCGAGTAACCCGACTGGCACTGATCGAAGAAGCCTGTTATCCAGGAATATCTTCAATATCGAAACATTATCGAGAAAGTCTCCGGCGCTTCATCCTACAGCTGAATATGTCGAGAGTGAGGCGAGGCCAAGGGTTCGTTAACAGGACGAAATACCGAACTGGGAGAAATCAGGTGAGAGACTGATACTACTATAACACATTGGCGCTAAATCTCATACTCTGAAGTTCGTGCCACTCCTTATTTTAAACGTGATATTCTCACATTTTCAATACCACTATCACCAGCTCCCTAACCAACCCTGCCATGCCATGTTTGGGAAGTCCCCACACACTTTTTTTCTTTTCTTTCTTTCTTTTTTTTTTTCTCCCATCTCAAACTTTGCATTGAATTGTTGTCCATCTTCAGAAATTGAGTGCCCTTCCTGTGTATCGTAGTACTTGGAGTCGGCAGGTCGTCCATTGATGTGCCTCAACAGTCGTGTCGTCGACCAACCAGACCCACCTTGCCACCTCAGATCCTCAAATGCGGCAAAGGATCTACGTGCCGCACTGCCACAGTGGCTTTCCGTCTCACTAGTGAGGCTAAAGCTTGCCCCCGCCGCCCAATGGTGTTCCAGCACTGACGATGAACCGAGACCCTGCATGCACAATGATGTCACACTTGGACCCTAATGCTGGATCCGAGGGGTCTCAACAACGGGACGGTTCGGTATTGTGTTGTTTCAGCATCACCATCTCGAGATCGTCACAAAACCAACACTTCAAAGAGTAAGTTTGCATGCGGGGTGGTGTGGCATGTTTGGTCGGTTTGGAAGCGGCCTGAACGTAAACCGAGAGCAAAACCCAGCAATACCGTGCGTGTGTGTATGTGTGCATATGTTATGTATGGGTCGGCGGAGAGGGCCTCCGACGCCCCTTTGACAGCGATGCAACACGCCGCAGGGCCTTCTGGACACTCCCCGCGGCCCGGCCCCGGGGTTTTTGGCCACTTTTTGCTTTCGTAGATCAAGCTTTTAAGTGAGTGACATATATCATCTCTTTTTTTTATTTTTTTAGTGGCGGTTTGGTAATGCGAGAAAAAAGAAACATTTTTGTTTTGTTTCCAAACCTCCCTGCAGAGAATCTTCTTTTTTCTTTTTTTGTTTGTTTATCAAAGTGACTCGGATCCGAATAACCCCCCAGTAGGAGGACCCTGACACTTTCTTTTGCAGATCTTCGCAGATCTTTGACACACTCACCACCACTTTTAAACATCACCCCTACCTAGCTAGGTACCTGACCTGCCCTACCTACTCTCGCGAAGCACCTACCCCAACTCAAGTTTAACCAAAACAGAACAAAACAACACTCCTTTGCAGAAGGTCACCAATTCATCAGCATACAATACCCCAGAAAATGGGAACAAGTTCCGGCCTCGCCCTCAGCGGGCTGCAGTTCTTTACGCGGGGGATACAATTCGGCAGCGCGGCGTTGATCCTCGCACTGTTCAGCTACTTCCTCGCGACGCTGGCGAACCACGACCTCGAGATCCCGCTGTACGTGCGCGTGGTTGAGGGCATCTCGGGCGTCGCTGTCGTGTACACTGGTCTTTCTCTCTTGCTGCTCTGCTGCGCCGGCGGCCACCCGTTCGCCGCGTTCGTTACCATCTCAGCAGACGTCGTCTTCATCGCCGGGTTCATCTACATTGCCGCCGTGAATCGGTCTGGCGCGGGGTCGTGCACGGGAACAGTGACGACGCCGTTTGGGACGGGAGACTCGGAGACGAATGTTCAGAGTAACGATGATGACGGGACTCCCAAGATTGCGCTCCCAAACCTGAGGCAGGCGTGCAAGATGCAGACGGCGTGTTTGGCTGTCAGTGTAGTTGCCGTGTGCGGGGTGTGGGGGGGGGGGGGGGGGGGGGGGGGGGGGGGGGGGGGGGGGGGGGGGGGGGGGGGGGGGGGGGGGGGGGGGGGGGGGGGGGGGGGGGGGGGGGGGGGGGGGGGGGGGGGGGGGGGGGGGG
>JAPDFK010000361.1:0-46241 GCA_027569635.1 Lasiosphaeriaceae sp. G1095 | reverse complement strand
CCCCCCCCCCCCCCCCCCCCCCCCCCCCCCCCCCCCCCCCCCCCCCCCCCCCCCCCCCCCCCCCCCACCCCCCCCCCCCCCCCCCCCCCCCCCCCCCCCCCCCCCCCCCCCCCCCCCCCCCCCCCCCACCCCCCCCCCCCCCCCCCCCCCGCCCCCCCCCCCCCCCTCAGCACAGTACTGAGGGATACAAATGCCACAGTGCTGGCCTGCGTGCAAGGCAATAGGAGCCGTTTATGTTTCTGAAAAGGCATTATGAAAGGTCCTAAATGCCCATATCAGGGCCTTTTGAATTACCTAACAACGCATATGGAGAAGCCTTGAACGCCTTGTTGTTTCACACTGTGCTGGTTGATGAGGTATGTTGATGTGTCTGCGATGTCAGTTGAGTCCTGCCCAGTGTTCAGGCACACAGTTGTAGTTGACCAGACTGGGAAGGCAGCACACTTTTGAGGCGCTGATTTTCCTTCTCCCAGTACGACCGGGGAGACCATGGGCTTGCGAACCAGCGACTTGAATTGGCTGATTTCAGCTTGGAGGAGGCTGAAATCCGTTGGGTCTTGACAAGTAATGTATCCTTTGTAGGGCCAGCTACAAGAAATAATACTGGGCCTGATACCTTTACGCCATCCCTCTTGATGTCAAGCTCAGACATCAGAGACCGGAGACCTTTCGCCCAAGAGATGACGAGTTCGTATTTTTCAGCCGAATCAGTATCATTCAATTCCGCATTGTACTGAGATGCGTATATCGGCTATCGTTGGGATGAACCGCAATAGCAGCGTCTCCAAGCATAACCTCAAGTCTAGTTGTACCGACTTCAACGGCTTCGTCAAACCCCTCGATCGGATACTTGAAGTAGGTGAGGACACCGAACTCGACTTTTTGGTCGTACCCGGGGACGTTGAGTAGTGTACGGGCCGGGCAGCTCTGCTGTTTCCAACTCGTGGTTGGAGACTGTCGTGTTTAGCTTGACACACCAGTCAACCAGCTGGTTTGACAATAAATTAATCCCTCGTCATGAAGGCGGACAAATGCTTCTATAACGGCGTCGCTCATCTTGGGGTCCATGGTGAAAGGCTCCCTAGTCTAGTTAAAATAGCCTCTGAGTCGACGCAACACTTTAGCGTCGGACAGAAACAAATTAGCAATGGACACTGGTTTGGTTACTAACTTTTCTTTTCGTCATTTGGCGTCTGCTCGACATATTCGAGTAGTTCTTCTGCACGGTTAGACACCTTGACTGCCTTGGGGGTCGCAGCGATGCCAGCTTGTTGTTTCGCTAGCAGCGGAAAGACGTGATGTCTGTTTGGTCGGGCTGGCAGAGGGGGGAAAATATGACTCGAGGCGGAAACGAAGTGCATGTAATGCTCTTGCCCTTGATGCCGCCATGCCTGCAATTATGACTGTTGGTTGGCCATCACCGCGGTCTTGCCCATACTTGTATGACCTGGCCACGGAGGAAGATGTACTTGTACATTGAACCTGTACGGAGGTCGGGCGAAAAAGAAAGGTCACCCTGCCCAGGGCTCAAGGGTACAAGCGGCACAGTGCTGGCCTGCGTGGTGCTCAGTCTCAGTGCCATTTATCTTCCCTGGCAAGTCATTGTCTGAAACCCTGAATAGTCGTGTTAGTGCACTTCAAGCTACCTAACAGCGCATGGCGAGAAGCCTTGAATTCCTGCCTCCGTGCTGGTTAATGAGGCATGAGGCATATTGACCAGGCAGTTGACAAGTCTGTGATGCAGTAGAGGGTGATCCTTTCTTTTGGCCCGAGCCATGTATAAGTACATGTCCAAGTACAAAAAAAACCAAAAAAAGCCAAAAGGCGATTGACTTTAAAGCCAGCTGTGGCTGAGCGCTGAGACTAACGTTTTATCAGGTACCTACTTGTATACAGTACCCATCCCCAGTGCCCGCACGGATCCACCTTTAAACACTTGCAGCCTTCGCCGCCACTTTCCACGGTGGTTCCTCGTTGAGAGACGGACAACCAAAAATCCAAGCAAACTTGGCGGCATCAAACCGAGCGGCAGACAAGATTCACAACAGAACCCAGTTCTCTCTGCACCACCGCAGCTGCTACCAACTTACGCCAGCGATAATGTGACGGCTCGATCACACGAAATTCCTTCAATTTTCTCACACTCCCCCCCCCCCACCCCCCAAACCACAACCAAGTCGCACGCGGCTCTGATATAAAATTATTATTCGAGGGTAGGTCCTGATGCGTACGGGAACAAAAAGTGACTCCAGATTAGCCCCATCCGATTCGACCGATGCGCTCGCTCGCTCCCTTTTCCTCCGGCCCCTCCACCCTGCCTTCGATCTATCTAACTCGCTTCTAAACATCTTACCCGCGCCTGTGTGTGCTGACCCTTGCTGACCTGTCGCCCCCCCCCCCCCTCTAGTCTTCGGCGCTGCTCGCCGTTACCTTGCCCCATGATGGAGGGCGCTTTCACCCATCTCGGGAACCACCTCGTTTCCGACTCTGCGGCCGCCATTAAAGCCGGTGGCTCTGACGAACTCTCGAATATCGACCCGGACGAGAGCTTGCTGTATGGCGTTTATGGCGGCCGCGGTGCCCGTGGGCCTCCCGCCAACGCCCGACGCCGCCAGGACGATGATGACAACGAGACCGAGGTCTTCGATGACGACGACGAGGAGAGCCTTGCCAGCGTGCCGGTCGATGGCATCAAGGGCATGAAGCTCGGTGCTCCAGAGGAGGAGAAGGAGCTGCCTGCCCACGCTTGCGCGTAAGTAATGATCCAGGTCCACGGGCAGCCCACAGGGACTGCTGGCTAACTTGCATGCTGTACAGTTACTGCGGCATCCACACCCCCGCAAGTGTTGTCAAGTGTCTTGCCTGCAACAAGTGGTTTTGCAGCGCCCGCGGCAATTCTATCTCCTCTCATATCGTCAACCACCTTGTTCGAGCGCGTCACAAGGAAGTCCAGCTCCACCCCCAGTCCTCCCTCGGCGACACGGTTCTGGAGTGCTACAACTGCGGAACCAAGAATGTCTTCATTCTCGGTTTTATCCCGGCCAAGTCGGATACGGTGGTTGTGCTTCTCTGCCGGCAGCCTTGCGCGGCTAGTACCTCGACCAAAGATATGAGCTGGGATATCTCGAGATGGCAGCCTCTTATCGAAGACCGCTCGTTCCTCTCCTGGCTTGTCCAGCCCCCCTCGGACGCCGAACTGCTGCGGGCCAGACATCTTACTCCGCCCATGATTGCGAAGCTCGAGGAAATGTGGAAGGAGGCTCCCGGTGCCACGGTTGCCGATCTGGAGAACGGTGTGGGCGTTGACGATGACCCGCAGCCTGTCCTGCTCAAATACGACGACCCCTACCATTATCAGAACATTTTTGGACCTCTGGTCAAGATGGAGTCTGACTACGACAAGAAGCTCAAGGAAGCACAATCTGAGGATGGACTGCAGGTTCGTTGGGACTTTGGACTCAACAACAAGCATCTCGCCAGCTTTATACTCCCAAAGATTGAGTCTGGCGACGTCAAGTTGGCCGTTGGCGATGAAATGCGAATCAAGTACAAGGGAGAGCTTCGGCCCCCTTGGGAGGGAGTTGGCTATGTCATCAAGATCCCCAACAACCAGTCAGACGAGGTCACCCTTGAGCTGCGAAAGTCGGCCAACGACAAGTCTGTGCCGACCGAGTGCACCCATAACTTCTCGGCCGATTACGTCTGGAAAGCCACCTCGTATGACCGAATGCAGTTCGCCATGAAGACTTTTGCGGTTGACGAGTTGAGCGTTTCGGGCTACATTTTCCACAAGCTTCTGGGCCACGAGGTGGCAGTTGCTCCCATGAAGACACAGATGCCCAAAAAGTTCCATGTTCCTGGTCTGCCGGAGCTGAACACCAGCCAGATCACGGCTATCAGGACTGTTTTGTCGACACCCCTCAGTCTCATTCAGGGGCCGCCTGGAACTGGAAAGACTGTCACGTCGGCCACCATCATCTACCATCTTGCCAAGATGAATAACAGCCAGGTCCTCGTGTGCGCTCCCTCCAACGTCGCCGTCGACCAGCTGTGCGAGCGTATTCATCGCACCGGTCTTAAAGTTGTCCGCTTGACTGCCAAGTCACGGGAGGATGTCGAGTCTTCAGTCAGCTTCTTGGCCCTGCACGAGCAGGTCCGCATGAACGACACAAACACCGAGCTCACAAAGCTCACGCACCTCAAGAGCGAAGTTGGCGAGCTGTCATCCCAGGACGAGAAGAAGTTCAAGCAGCTGACACGGGCTGCTGAGCGCGAGATTCTCAACAATGCGGATGTCGTGTGCTGCACTTGCGTGGGTGCTGGCGACCCCAGACTTTCCAAGATGAAGTTTCGCAACGTGCTGATTGACGAGTCGACTCAATCCGCTGAACCCGAGTGCATGATTCCTCTTGTTCTCGGATGCAAGCAGGTGGTGCTGGTTGGCGATCACAAGCAACTTGGCCCTGTCATCATGAACAAAAAGGCTGCCAAGGCTGGACTGAACCAATCCCTTTTCGAGCGATTGGTGAAGCTGAACTTTACGCCAATTCGGTTGAAGGTCCAGTACCGCATGCACCCCTGTCTTTCCGAGTTTCCCTCCAACATGTTCTACGAGGGGTCGCTCCAGAATGGTGTCACCGCCAAGGAGAGACTTCGGAGGGACGTTGACTTCCCATGGCCTAATGTTGAGAACCCCATGATGTTCTGGTCCAATTTGGGCAACGAGGAGATCTCGGCCTCGGGCACCTCTTACCTCAACCGCACCGAAGCCTCCAACGTGGAGAAGATCGTGACTCGATTCTTCAAGGCGGGCGTCAAGCCAGCTGACATTGGTGTTATCACTCCGTACGAGGGCCAGCGCAGCTACATTGTTAGCACCATGCAGAACACTGGAACGTTCAAGAAAGAAAGCTACAAGGAGGTTGAGGTGGCTTCAGTCGATGCCTTCCAGGGCCGAGAGAAGGATTTCATTGTTCTCTCGTGCGTTCGTTCCAACGATAACCAAGGCATCGGTTTCCTATCTGACCCTCGCCGACTCAACGTGGCCCTGACCCGAGCCAAGTACGGCCTGGTCATCATTGGAAACCCAAAGGTCCTTTCCAAGCACGAGCTTTGGCACCACTTGCTGGTTCATTTCAAGGACCGCGACTGCCTTGTTGAAGGGCCGCTTACGAACCTTCAGCCTTCGCTTCTTCAATTCGGACGGCCCAAGACCAGCTTCCGGCCCCAGCGTGCGCAGCAGGGCCAGCACGCTGCTAGCGGTTACCCCAACGGGCGTTACGGCGCAGGTTTGAATGGCGCGAGGCAGGATTTTGAGACAGGCTCCATGATCTCGTCGTACATTCCCGACGATGTTTCATCCATCCACAGCTCTGCGCTAGGTGGTGCTGGACTCAGCTCTGCCTACCCGCAGATGTTCTCGAACTTCCATCCCGAGCAGTGGCCCGGCCTGCCCGGTGCCAACACGAGCGGTCGACCTGGCACAAAGAGCCGGGGTCGCGCCACCGAGAGTATTGCTGGTGAGAGTGTGGCCAACAGCGAGTTCACCGACGCCAGCGCCAGCGTTATTGGCGGCAAGGGCATTGGTCAAGGAGGAGCCAGCCTTGGTGCTGGTCTTAGCGAAGCCATCGGCGCGTCTCGGCCAGTTGCTTACAGCCACAGCGATCGTCTCAAGCAGTATGTGGAGAGCGGCGGACGCATGGGGATTGGCAATGGATATGGACGGCGTTTTGACGACGACGAGAAGAGCGTCAGCACGGCTTTTGCCAGCCAGATAGGCTCGGGATTCGACTGAGTTTTGGACTTAGCATTGTTGGTTGGCTTGATTTCCACGTGAAACAAACGACAAAAGCAGTCACGGCATTGGGCTTATGGAGCGCCAGCCTGCGTGCCTCCTTCGGCCTCCCGGAACTCGGTCAAGCATGTTCATGCCCTTAGACTCCGAAATCCCGTCCCACGCAGGCCATCTCATGGATGAGCCTGGGGATTCTCTCCAGGAGCACCACACGGTCATCCCATCAGACAGCGCATTTGCTACCTGAGGCCGCCGGGCCATTGTCGGTACCATTTGGCGGTCCGACCATGTTGCCTGTCGTCATTGGGCACAGAAGCACATCCTCGGCCGTGCCCGTTGGATTGGACTGCTGGCAAGCAGGGTTGCTGGAGAATCATTAGGTTGTTTTGTTAGCACGCTGAGGTGTGGTAGGGGAGAGTAGGTGGTAGCGGAGATGGAGGGCAGATGGCGACCCAATGAAGGGACTGGCTGTCGATTTCCAACAGAAAAAGGGGATGGTGTCTTTTGGCCCCAGGGCTAGGAAAACGACCCTTTTTCGTGGATGCGAAGAGCCTGCAGGACTCGGGGGCCACTCGTTTACGCTCTGGCCAATGTTTACTTCTTGGACGGAGACGTTGGAAGTTCGCCTGAACTCGAGACGCTCGCGATCCGCAGCTACCTACCAAGTTCACTCATTCCTTGAGGTAGTTGATTTTAACAAAAGTGATATGGAAAGGTAGACAGACAGAAAGCAGCTGGAGATAATAGTCATTCCTTTACAAATTGTTGTCCTTCCACACGCCTAAGGAGGTATAAGCAACGAGTTCCTCAGCACAAAGTTGTCGATGTGACAGCTTGGCACCTTAGCTCCAAACCCCAACTCCAACTCGATTTCAACACTCTGAACCTGGACCATGCATCGCATTCTCTGGTTCCTTCCCAACTCTTGAGGTAGTCCCAAAACTTGAAGAGGCTTGTGCGCCTAACGCGGAGCGATTTACCAACGAATCACAGCTTGGTTAGGAATTGCTCAGGACTGGTTAGCTGCTGCCTTTGATCCGGGAAACTCGCTCACTCGGATCTAACCGACCATCCCCTGTTCCCCTGTCGCAACAAATCAATATGAGACGCTTGCACCTATCCATCCATACAATGATCCAATGCCAACTTGACTGCTCCTCGTTGCTTCTGTTCCAGGTTTTGCACGTGCGGCTGACTTGTCGGCTCGCTTTATTTATTTCTTACTGGCTTTTTGACCCTTGAAGTTTCTCCCAACCTACCTCCAGGTTCTTTTTCGTGAAATTATCATTGCTTGATTCTTAGCCCCCTCCACTTCTTTATGCCCCTCCTTCCTTCTCCATACATATCTGCTCGGTGACGTGACCTCGTTTCCCGCCTAGGTTGCCTCGGAGCATAATCGTCAATTATCACCACCACCAACACTACCGTCGATCTCACCTCAATTCTTTTTTTATTAACCTTGCGCACTCTTGGTTAATTTATCCCCATCGCTGTTTGCCTTATCTGAAGCACACTCTTGATATTGAGTTGAGCAAGGTTGTTAATAACTGGCATGCACACGCCACCCGCCATGGCTACCCCGTCTTCAGACCCCACCGCTGTCGTCGCTGCAACTACGGCGCCACCTCCATCATCAACGACAACGTCCACCACCGCTGCGCCGATCGCTAGCACCACTTCTTCGGCAGCGGCGCCGCCACGTGGAGACGAGTCTGCCGCCGATGCGATCACCGCCAAGGCCAAGGATGGACATGCAGGACCAGCAGCACCAGCAGCACCAGCAGCACCAGCACCACAGGGGGAGACAGAAGAGAAGACTGCTGCCCTGCCATCATCATCATCAACGTCGATAGCTGGCCCGGGAGGAGGAGGAGGAGGAGATGGAGTCGACGATGTCAACCCCCTCGACTTTCAGGGGTCCGTCGACAGCAACAACGACCTGCCTACGGCCGAAACGCTAGCCAAGATTGAGAACTACGTCATGTTGGACCGCGACGGCAAGTCGCATCCGTTCAAGAGCCTATATGCGGGGAAACACACGGCGCGACGGGTCTTGGTGATCTTTGTCAGGCACTTTTTCTGCGGTGTATGTATTACCATCCCCCCCCCCCCATCTTCATTTCTCTTTCTGTTCGCTCGACACTGACAAACTGCATATGAACAGATCTGCCAAGAATACCTCCGGGCACTCTCGCAGAGTATCACCCCAGAATCCCTCCTGCGCCTGCCCATCTCCACCTTCATCGCCGTCATCGGCTGCGGCGACCCGGGCTTGATATCCATGTATGCCGAGAAGACGGGGTGCCCGTTCCCCATCTACGCGGACCCGACGCGCAAGTTGTACGACGAGCTGGGCATGCTGCGCACGCTGTCTCTCGGCGCTCGCCCGGCATACATGACGCAGGGGATGGTCATGTCGTCCCTCGCTAGCGTGTTACAGGGCGTCAAGCAAATCCGTAAAGGGCTGGCGACGAAAATGGGGGATATGCGCCAGATCGGCGGGGAGTTCCTCTTCGAGCCGCTGGATTTGCAAAGTCCTGCGACGACCCCGTGGGCCGAGGTGGAAAGACGGATGGGGGATTTCTCCGCAGACGGCGGGCAGAATAATCGGCACAGGGTAAGTGAGACGAGTTTGGACGGCAAAGATGGCGGGGAGAGGGATGAGGGCGAGCGGAAGAGGGTGACCTGGTGTCACAGGATGAAGACGACGAGAGACCATGCTGAGATTCCGGAGCTGATGGAGGTTCTGGGGCTGGATGGTCAAGGCATGCCGGTCAAGGATAAGAAGAGGTGGAGTAAAGCGCTTGAACAGAGAAAGGGCACCGGACTGAGTATGGCGATCCAGATTAGTGCGATGAAGGCGGAGGCGGGTGAGGGGCAGGGGGTGGCTTAGAGAGCTGTTCACTTGCGGTCGCCGCTGAGACGGGGGAGGAGGCCTTTGAGGGGCCATCATGATGGGAGGATGATGATTGGACATTAAAAGAAAGTTGCTCCCGTGGATAAAAAGTGTGAACGGAAGGTGTTTTAACGGCGGGTCGATGAAAAAGAAAGGAATCGGATGGGATGGGATGGGATAGGATAAATTGGCAAGGCTGGGAACGGGAAAGCAAGCATTCGTTTTTTTTTTTAGATATCTATCCGCTTGGGTTTTAGCAAAGGATAGTCTGGTGTTAAATTGGATTTTTATTCTTATTCCTCGTGAACTACTCACGTACAAAAACACCATTTCTATATTGGTATACAGGTGGTGATTGTTCATGTTCGTACGATTGCGTGTCGGGGTTATTTAATGTCACTCTGTCTCTTGTGAGGCAAGGTTTGGTGAATGTCTTGAGTGAAAGTCGTAGGACCGCCCGTATTAGGGTCGTCTATGTTCCTCACAAATCATGTCAAGAAGCTCTGAACACCTACCATTATATACACCGTACCAAATAAATAACGAGGCAGTTGATGAGTCTGCAAGTCAATGCGTTCACTATGGAGGGTGAACCCTTTGTTTGGCCCAAGCATTCGTGAACACAGATGACGATCCCTTCCCCGGGTATATAAAGACTGGTACCGCTATCCCTTTCGCCCTCGGTAAAGCATAGTTTTCGCCTTCGGGCTCAATAGTATGTGGGCATCAGTGGGTTTAGTCAAGCGGGATGTTGGCGTGCCTCTTCGTGTACCTCACCGCTTTCGGGAGGTCATGAGTTCGACTCTTGGCCTTCTCCGACCTGACCTCAAAATGTTTCTGGGTTCAATTCCCGGGGCGCCAGTGACCCTTGGGCCATTTAACAGACTATGCATTCATGGGACGCCGCTTGCCGTGATCACCAGTAGGGTATATCTAGCTTGGGGCATTCGGTGAGGGTAAGTTACCATCTGGTGGAAATCTTTTTTTTATTTTTTAAAAAAAACTTTTCTCTTTGAAAACTTCAGTTTTTGTTTGGAGGACAAAATCCTTTGCGTCCTTAGCTGGCTGGCTCCCTGAGGCAGGTGAATATTGTACTCGAGAGCGAGGCTTTATTCATGGTCAATCGACATGGAAGTTATTCTTTCAGTTCATTCAGTCTAAAAAGCGCACGAGAACTCGAAGCAAAACTCAATGGAGTTGTATGACAAAATCTAAGTTGCTAGGAATATAGAAATTAGCACTGCTGCATTAGTATCATTAAGCACTGGATAGAGTGGCCCTTTCTTTTGGCCTTCAAGCCTCAGTCCGCGGTTGGGTAACCTTGACTTATGGGTCAGTGAGACTAGTGTATATTGTATAAATCTCATATCACAACTCTACGTGAGAAGGGAAAATCAATCACTTTAAAGAGAGAGAATATGCTATAAACCATGAATAACCTCCTACTTATATGCAGTCTAGCGACTTGACTTCTAAGTCACTGAAGTACATAATTCCTCTCCGGCCTGCCAACTCTTCCTGTCGTCTTCGTGAAGAGACATCGAAGGAAAAAAGAACACAGAATCTCTGTCCGCTGCCACACAAACAATATCCAACATATCAAATAAATCGTCGATACACAACTGTCCAAGCCAGTTCGTCAACACTTACACCCTCAACCCTTTTTGACAAGTTCAGCGGCATGAGTTTGCCGTATTGCCACTTTGAGTTTTCACTGTTTCCATCCCCCCCCACCCCCGCGAGGATCTGGCGCCATGAGACACACACGTACAGATTGATCAGCCGTTGTTAAAATTCGTGAAGAAGCCCTGACCGACTTCAATCCAGCAGCCAATCTTGGGTCAGCCAGTGTCGTCAATATGTTCATCACTGATATATGTGATGAAGGACTCTGACGGATCTTCTCTTCTCTCTTTACGACGAGTCTCGAAACGAGCAGCCCACTAAATATGCCTGCCTACAATCAAATTTCAAACGGCAAATAAGAACAAGCGTTGAGCAAAGACTTAAAAAAACACATTAACATCCCCGCCCCATCACTCTACCTCAGCTGAAAGATACATGATGAAACCGCTTGAGCCCTGTATGTACCTAAATAATTACCAATAATCGCTAATTACCTACCCAATGCTCCATGTCAACAATCCATGCCTGTTTGTGCTTTCAGAATTAGTGACATCGCTGTCTTGACCGCCATTCCAGAATCGACATCACGGAAAGGCAACGGCTGGTTTGACCCATATCTCCTTGTGTCAAGCATCCCCAGCGTGCTGGCATTGGCCTCTTTAGCACTCAGCTTCATCCCCTTCCAATCTCGAATCGTCCACTCTCTTGCAAACCTCAGTAGATATCTGTAGCAACCTCGACTCATCGTCTGGCCTTGAATGCTCGATTTCAGCAAGAAAGGAAAGCCGTTTTGCAACGTCTACGATCCACTCTTTCTTCGAGAGCTCCTGGTTCTGTGGATCCGTACTTGGTGTGGAGGGGGTGGCTTCGTATACGCCCATGTCTATTGGCTTGAGTTTTGGAGCACTCCATTGATAGATGTTCTGAAACCAAGAGGGATCGTGGCATATCCCAACCTTGTCGAGGCGATTGCACGAGAAGAAAACCCATCCAAGAGTCCGAAACGCCTCCAAGCGAGGATCGTCAATCTTGATCCTACTACCATCAAGACTTTTTACCGTAGAATCCCAGGCTTCGTGGCCGGCGGGGAACTCTGTTGGGTTTGGGACGTTATAACGGTGTATGAAGCGGTGGAAAATCGCTCTTGTCTTCATTCGCGTGATTAGGAGGTCCAAAGTGCGAAGTACCACAATTCTTCTCTGTGCCTTATGTCCTGACACAAAACTCTTCAGAAACCCAATACCGAGCTTGGAAAGCAGCGTCTGGTACCTTGTCATGTATATACGACGGGGCCATGACATTCGAGTCTCCTTTTCCTGTTCCAGCTGGTCATCGAAACTATCTAAAAGCTTTTGAAGCTTGCTGCATTTGGGTGGCCAAGTTATGCACTCTAGCCTGTCCTTGAAATATTCGTAGGTAGCACGCCTGCTGTGTCGCAAACCAAGTTGGTATTTATGCAGGACATATTGATGTACTGTTGCCATTTGCTCCGCTTTGTATTGGCCCAGCCTGCCGAGGAACCCTTTCTCGTCTGCGATGTCTTTGGGATCGAGCTTGGGATCGAGCGTCTTGGTTTGCTCAACTTCGGCCTGGAAAAGTGGTTGGCCGTACAATCGTGATATAATTTCGTAGCGAATAAAGGCCGTCTGCAAGCGGGTAACAGTGTCTTTCGATACCTTCTCGAGCTCACTGAAAGGATGGGACAGGGTGCGCAGTCCGCATGAGGGCCACTTAGGTTCACTCAGATACATGCGCTCCGTGAAAGTGAGATAGTCTTCCAGTAGGGGATAAAGCCCTTGATGTATTCTCACGATAGCCTTGAGTTTCCCCAAGTGGTCTTCGGGTAACTCAACCGGAGTATTGGCGTTGAGGAAACCAAAGTACCTGTCTTCAAAGGTGGAGACCTTCTGATTCCACTTGTCGAGATCAGGAGTGGTGAAGTTGCTTAGGCCTCTGCAAACACCAAGTCAGTAGACATCCAACATCTCCAGCCGTGCCATGTGGACGTGTCGAAGGCTTACGGCCATTTCCACTTTGGGCACTCCAAGAGCAACACGGTCTCGCGAATGGTACTCGGATCTAAGCACGCCTCTATTTCCTCTTTCAGCAATTTGGGATCGTTCATGGTCTCAATGCCGGCTTGGATGATCGCGCTTTTGTAGTTTCGCGCCATCTTTGATGAAAGGCTTAGCTAGCCTGGGGAAAAGTGTCGAATTTGAAATGTTGCGGCTGGTCAAAGGGGCGCCAAGTATTGGGTAAGAGCTGATGGTAAATGGATATTGGGCAGAGCTGTGAAAGAGTGGGAAGACTGATTGATTTGCGTAGGACCTTGAGGACTAGAAACTTTGACATTGCGAGAATCGACCAGTGTTTTGACTTTTTTGCTGGCTGTTGGAGCCTGGCCGAAAGAAAATGATTTCCGTCCCTTGCTTTCACTTGGAATCGTCCCTGCTAGTTTGATAATTAATGGGTCGGGGGTCAAATCACCCAATGTGGACCCGATCGATCCTGACAACCTGGAAGGTAGACACTTCGGGGAGTTGAATTTGCAGTGCAAGTGCAGTTGAGGCAGACAAGGGCAACCAACCATGTAGACCGGACCTGTCTTTAGTCAAGTGGATAGGTAGTTCAATAGGAGAGCGCCTGCCATTTTAAGGCCCTCTGCTGCTACTGATTGGGTAATACTGCATCTGGCAGCCTGGCAGTCCTTGTTGAGAGAAGAAAGGTACTTCCGAACAAAGCAATCATCTTCCATCTTTTGCACGATGAAACTGCCACGAATCAGGAGATCCGACCTAGAGTTTAGCTGGTTTGAAAATGGAAGTCTAAGAAAGAAGAGGGGGGCGGTTAAGTTAACTGACTGCCGAAACACTTCAGGGGACGGCGTACAGAAGGAAAGATCTCTTGAACTCCTCGAAATTTCAATGTTGAAAATGGGCCTCCAATAGAGACAATAGTAATACTTGCTCAGATATTAGGTAAGCTTTGAATAAGATAAGGTACCTAGATTGAGACGGGATTAAAACTGTGGTTTGAAGGGGGCTCTATGCTCTTGCCAAGGAAAAGCCCCCTTCTCAAGGCTTGACGCAGTGGCGAGGAGAGTCGCTACTTCCTTTTTCAAACCTCCTTCCCCCATACCGCAGCACTCGAGTTTATTGCATAAATGACTTTCATAGCTGGACCCTTGCCATTCTATCGATGTCTTCCAATCTCCCCTCGCAACGCATACCACATCTTCCATTGAACCAAGGTCGTTCGCCCAAAGATGGTCTCAACTGCCGTCGAGCAACAACTTCGCGATGGTGAGCCGCAAGAAAAGAAACCACGGCTTGAGATGTCCCAAAATGACGACAGGATGACTCGAGTTGAGAAGTTACAGTCCGAGGATCTTCTCCCTTCCCCCAGGGCCAGCAGCGGGACGGAAAACAGCCTTGAATCTTCGTCCACCGCCTTCCCATCTGCCCCAACCATGCCTGCCGTGACATTCCGGGACCGTCTCTTCCCGTCGGTCAAGAATGAAAGCCCGTTGCCCTTGTCTCCAGCCCACCAGAATAAACCCCGGGCCAAGACCTCCATAGCCCCTTTCTTCAGAAGACTCGAGGCTGCTTTCCAGGGGGACCAGCCAACGCTACCATCAGACAATGCTCCTCCTCCCTTCACCAGCTTCCAACCTCCTATGCAGAATGGCACGTCGTCCGACACGGACCCGGATGAAATTATCGAGCAGCTCAAGGGTAATCAGGTCGACTCCTTCCCATCCATCTGACCCAATCCCCCAACTACAACCAAAAAACAACTGACTCATCACCCCTCTCCTTAGAACACTACCTCTCAACCGCCGACAACCTTCGTGAGCGCGCATCCATGCACCTTGCCCAAACCCAATCGGACCTCGAGCACGAACTCCACTTAGCCCTCCAAGACGAAGACGCATTCCTCCAGCGCGTCGAGCAGCAGATCAAGAAAGTGATATGTGCGCCGCTGTCAGGGTGCCTCATCCAGTCGAAGAAGCAGAACCCAGACGGGTTGATTCGATTCGAGAGGAGCACTGTGGCCGACCTGGAGACTGAGGTCCGGGCACATCTCAAGCAGTTCGAGGAGGATATCATCAGACTGGGGCGGGAGTGGGCGGTCGCCGAGACAAGGCTGGAGAGGATCTCTCGTGAGAGTTATCCTGGTGAGTATGAGACTAATGGAGCAGGGGGAAGACAGAAGTCGAAGAAGAAGAAGACAGACAGGGTCGCCGAGGTGGTTCCAGGCAGCGATGACGATGATGACGAAGACAACTTGGCAAGATTACGGGCTATGATCGGAAGGGATATGCAGGAGGCGAAGAAGGAGGTGGCGAGACTGGGTGATACCGCTGCTATGTTAATGAAGGACATTGAGAAGGTGAGTCTCTTGATATTCGAGTTCATATCATAGGGGACAATATCTAATCTCTGTGCAGGAATATAGAAGAAATGTCATTCCCGATCTTCATAAATACTATCAGTCCATCGACATTGAGTAAGGGGAAAGGTCCGTCAGATGTTGTCAAATGTCAAGGAGATGTTGGGGGCGCGATTTTCTTTGGCAATTTGTTCTCATGTCAAGCTTTGCCATCGGGGCCTTTGTTATGTATTTTAATATTTTATCTTTCGAACAGGGGACTAATATCACTTAGCCTTTCGTTTCATACCCCAATATGGTTGATCTTATGTGAAGAAGTCAACAATTTATTTAGTCATCTACAGCGCACGAAGTCGCCTAGGAACAGCGACCATAAGTGGTGAGGATGCTCATCTAACTTCGTAGGTAGGTATCCGAAGTTTTAAATCTATCTCGAGATAAAATCACCCCCATATTCGTAATCTATCTTCCGCTGCGATAAATGCTGAATCCTCAAAACCAAAATAGGTTCCCGCCAGCAAAGCAAGATAAATGGCAACAGATTGCCTGCTTTGCTTTCATTTCCGGAACGCCCGCCAATGAAAGTTTTTTGCAGTGCCCCATGCATGCATGTCATGAGAAAAGAAAAGGGGTAATAATTAGAGAGAGAAAGAGGGTTTAATCCTTGCTCGCTACAACTCCCCAGGGGTGCTGCTCGTTACCGTACATGATGTCGGCCATCCACCCCTTTACCTTGGCCGTGTAAGGGCCCGTCTCGTTCTTACCGAGCGGGATTTGGATGTCCTTGCCACGGTGGTGGACTAGCGAAACCGGGCAGATGAAGTACTGTTTGTTATGTTAGTAAAGTGTAGATGTGGAGGGGAGATGTGGGTATATGACGTACGGCAGTGCCCGCCGCAAAAGCCTCGACAATGCGGCCCTCCTTATCCGCCTCGAGCAGCTCGTCAATGGTATACTTGCGCTCAACGACCTCAACCTCGCCTGCCAGGCGCTCCTTAGCCAGTTCGGCGATGCTCCGGCGCGTGACGCCGTCCAGGATGAGCCGGTCGTCCAGGGGAGCTGTGACAAGCTGCATTTTGCCGGTACCCTTGGCGCGCCAGACTACGAAGAAGTTGGATGCGCCAGCTTCAGTGCAGTACCCCTCTGGTCCGTAGAGCCAGAGGATTTGGCCGTACCCTCGCTCGCGTGCCTCGTTGGTCGCAAGGAGCGACGGGCCGTAGTTGGCGCCGACCTTGGCGTACCCGAATCCGCCCACCCAGGCGCGAACCATGTCCTCTGGGTTAGTGTGCAATTTGAGTCCACCGGGGTAAGCGTCGAGCTTTGGCATGTAGCTGGCCGTAATGAATAGCAGGGCCTCCTTGGGTGCCTGCACGCCGAGCTGGGACTGCGTGCCGATCATGGCCGGGCGGATGTACAGGAAGAATCCAGGGCGGGACGCGGGCAGCCACTTGTCGCCGTCGGTGGCGACCAGGGTCAGGATGAGCTTCTCGAGCTGGACGGGGTCGAATGCCGGCAGGGAGATGCGCAGGGTCGACATGAGCATGCGCTTGGCGTTCAGGTCGGGTCTGAAGAGGCGCAGTTTCCCGTCAAAGCCCCGGTACGCCTTCAGCCCTTCGAAGCATTCTGTTGCGTAGTGCAGGACTGAGGCGGTCGGCATGAGGCTCAAGGGTCCGTAGGGCTTGAGTTCGGGCGCGGCCCAGCCAGATTTGAGTTTCCACGTGCAGGTGATCATGTGGTCGGTGCAGATGGTCTCGTCGCCGACGTTGGCATTTTCTGGGGTGGGAACCTCGCGCACGGTAGGGTTGGCGAGCGTGATGATGAGCTTGGAGGCGTCGAGCTCGCCCTTGGTGGTAGTGTGGTGGTCATTGGTCTTGGCTATTCTGTGCTCCATACCGGACACTGTGAGGTCGTCCGTCTCGCCCGCGTGGGATGCGTGAGGCGCCATTGTGAATGTGCAGGAAGACCAGAGGGAGGGAGACGCTCTAGTGAGAGAACGGTGACTACCTTAGTAGAGTAGTGCCCGAGGGAAAGTGCAGATGTGTGCAGGAGTTCTGACTGGGAGAAGGTGGCCAAGATAAAGTTTTAAAATAGAATAAAAAGTTGAAAGCAAACTGGAGTTCATTAACAAAGAGACAGGGCAACGAGGAACCTTTAAATCATTAAGCTTTCACCGTCCCAGCTTGTTCCTAGACTTCTAGAAAACGGGGCAGGTGACCAATTGGCCAATGGGCATACTCCTTTACAAGAAATGGGGTCACCCTCCTGCCCCTGGTCGAGCGGAGGGCATAACGACAACTCATGATTTCGACGACAAACTTGACATGACTGCTCACGGCCTCGCTCTCTTTCAAGACCGATATCCGGGACGCCGATGTGCCGGGCGTGGCCACGATGCCGTGGATATGAATATGGAGCCTGCCCACACCCCAATTTGACTCCAGTTTCACGAATCGCATCCCAGGACCTCTTGCTAGAAGCGTCGAGCTGCAGGTTTTGCGCATTTGTTTTCATGGGGTGCTTCGGATGACAGCGGCAACGTGCCGGGCAATGGGAACACATCGGGACACACAAGAGACAAACAGAGAGACACCTACATCTACCTGGCACTCGCAATGAGTGAGAGGCGGTATTGATACCTACCATCTCTGCCTCGAGAGGTTCTCCCCACTTGACTCATGTCATCATCCACCGTTAGAAAGCAAAGGCCGAGCTCGCTACCAGCTAGGCCTGCGGAGTCCCTGACAGTTATGCCGCCGAACTCGCAGGATCCAGGATCCACGGGAGAGGCGAGCTGCCGTCGCGGTTCCAGGGGCGCTGCAGCAAACTCTGCGTTTTAGGAGCCACTTTTCTGGTCAAGCGATGCGTCAATGGCGTAGTGTATTCTTGAGAGGGAAGGCTCCAGGGAGAACTCTTGGTGACTGATACAACGCGCGTTGGCAAGCAGCAGGCGTTGAAGGTGGAGAACTGATACCGCTCGGCCTGGAAAGAAAGAGCGGAACACTCAAATCCAATTGGGCCGAGGAAAGCCGCTGGTAGGCGGCGGGCACATGACCCAGCACCAATGAAAGCTTATTAGCGAACCCACAAATTTGCTGGGGCGATGAGGTCAGTTGTCAGTCGCCTCCTCGTCTTACTTTCGCGCCGACAGCTTGGTTGCTGCCCCCGACTGGCTCAGGGAACCGCCCTCGGCTCTGGGTCGAGATTCAGGAGATTCTCGGAATGGCCGCGTGACCCGATCCCGATCCTTGGCTCTTAAGTATACAATACTAACAGATTCGGTTGTCGATCGCTTGATTGCCTCTGAAGGCTCTGTTTGTCTTGGTGAAAAGGACGGCGTTTGTCCCTGGCACCGTCGTCAGCCGTGGTTTGACTTAGCCATGAAAAACCTGGATCAAAAGGTTGCCATCAATCCTCCAAACGTCAACAAAACCCACGTTGGGTGCTGTTGTCCGCCGTCGCAGACGCCTCCACGTGTACTCGGGTTACTCAGGCCGTCACACTGAATCTATTCTCACGAATCCATTGGGCCATCAATCGCGACGCCAACACCTGGCACGTTGCATTTTTCGTCTTTCGTCACCCCATCTCGACACCATCTCGCTCGAGCGAGCGTGGGATGTGAGTGCGCCACTGCCAGCTCAACGTCTGTCGAAGGGCGGCAGGCAGGCAGACAGGCAGGGAACCGGGCCCGGAACAGGATTTGCGGCTATTGTTTCGTCCGGGCCGTCCATGATTGGCTCCGCATCCCGCCGTTGTGACCTGGTCGTGCTTCTCCAGAAGCCCGGGCATGTTGTTGCACGGAGTTGCGAGCTCGGAGCCGGCGTGATCGACATGTTTACTTTGCGTTGACTTGACGTTTGTTCTTGGGAAATGCGGTACTTTATCCTGTTTTTCTCTCCTCGGCGGGTAAATCCCCTCAATCCCCTCTTGTCACCCAGGATGACAGATGGCACGACGGACGCACGATGCTGCAAGGTTGTATCCTGCCGTTGTGATTGGGCCTCCCAGCCATCTCGAAGTCGAGTGGTTTTGGCCCAACCTGCCCGAACCCCCAACCCCAACCCCAAAACACCGTTGGCACAGCACATGGCCAGTTCCTTTTTTGAAGTCAATTGCTATCCGCATTCGCCGTGACTCTCCATGATCCCATCTAGTGTGAACAATTCTTTGTGATTCCTGCCATCTGTTACTCCTCTCCCCCAGATGAGAAACCATGTCGTCGTCAAAAGAGCCTAAGGAGCCAAAGCAACAGACCGAAAGACTCCGTCAGCCCCAAAGGAAAGACTCGTTCTCTTCTGTGCTCTCGTGGGCTGGTCTGCAGACAAAGGGTATCCCTCCCAAGCCCTCAAACCCCTCGGCCTTGACACAATCGTCACAAACTTCGAGCAATGGAGCTTCAAAGACGCGAAGAAACAGCCATGGCCCAGACGCCAAAAAGAAGGCACGTAGAGGTTCAACCACGTCTCGACAGTTATTATCTTTCACGAATTCTCCTGTCGAGGACCAGGAGGGCTCGAGTGCTAAGGCAAAACATGCAAAGGCGACAACCACTTCTTCCACGACGGACCCCAAAGCTTCCGACGGGGCATCCAGGACTTCCAAGTCCGGCTCCTCGGAAAAGCTCAACAAGACGACAATTGATGCGCCTGGGGCCAGTAAGGAAACGGCCCAAAGCCGGTCTTCAGAAAAAGCACAAGAAAAGGCTTCAAGGTACAGCTCGATGGAGTCAATGGGGAGGCGCCTTGTCGATATTGGTCACACTGACACAAACCGCTATAGTCCCCCCGAGCCACCATCTTCCCCAAAGCCAAAGTCCATTCTCCGCGTCTCAAGCCCAGACGGGTACAGAAGGCCGAGGCCTATCGCTACCTATTCGACCTCGGCACCGGAATCCCGACCAGCACCACTGAACAGCCCACAGCTATGTCCGTCAACCCCCTTCCAGCCAGTGTTTCCTGGCGGCATGATACCAGATCCAATGCCCAGTTCGCCTCCAACCTCGCCATTTCTTCGACCACTATCACCAGGTGCAACTGTGAGGTTCGCCAAAGCCACAATACATAGGGTCGAGGTTGGCCCCGGCCGGCGCTTCCTTCCGGTTAAGAGGAAGAGCAAGAGCACCCTCACTTACGTTGCCCCCCTTGACCCAGGGAAGAAGCAAAGCACTCCCAAGGTCATTCTCGGCAGTCCTACCAAGCTGAGGAGACATCAGGAGAACCAAGCAGCCATGGGTCGGTACTGGCTCCGAACCGAAGAAGAGGAAGCTCTGTGGCGAGCCGAGGCAGAAAGAAGAGCCGAGGAGGAGGCCGAGAGGTATCGGAACGAGCCTGCCAGTCCGCCTGGCTCCTCCGTCGCTACCAGAACGGCCACCGAGTTGACGGGATTTCAGAAAATGCCATGGATTGACGTCGCCATTGACACATTGCCCTCATTGGACAGTTTGGCGACTGTAGACAAGCTGGAAACTGAGATGTCGGACTCGGACGATGAAGCGATAGAGAGCGGGGCAGCTCTAAAACCAGTTCCCGAGGAGACAGTGTATGACGTTGAGGATTTGATGGCGGAAAAATGGGTAGAAGAGAGTCTGGAGCCACAGACAGCAGGTGGTGCTAGCTTGGAGCCCAAGAACCTGACCGTGGAGGCTGTGCAGGCGACATTAGAAGCATCAAAACCGGCAGTCAAGGAGGTTGGGGCAGGTCAGCTAAAACCCGACGACAAGAAGAGGGGGGTCGAGAAGCCAGAGGAAAAAGCGGGCAAAGCAATGACTTCCACCGCTGAGAAGGTACATCGGCCGACAGTCTCGGCGGACTCAACAACAAAATCAGCGATGACGACAACGGCGACGGCAGTATCGTCGGCACCAGAGGCAAAGCCACCAACAGTAGTGCCAAAACCGACGACAAATCCGGTGGGAGGAAAACAAGCACAGCAGCCGGCCTCAGAAGCCAAGTCGTTCCTGGAGAGGACATTGGAGAGGGCTGCAGCAGCAGAGTTGGCGAAGATGGATCCGAAATCCCAGTTATCTAGCGCAGTCGTAGAAAAGGGACCACCGCTTAAGGGAACACCCGTAGTCCTGGTTTCAGCATCAGCAGCAGGAGGAGTCACCGCCAAGCAGCCAGGACAGGTGGTGCCGAAACCCCCAGAGGTGCCGCAGGTACAACCAGTGACAAAAGCAGCGACAAAGTCACCGGAGCCTATCCCCAACGCAGCATTTCCCGACAGGCTGACACCGGCACCGACGCCATCTGCAGGGCCTGTTGAGAGGAAAGCCGAGAAAGCCGAGAAAGCCGAGAAAGCCGGGGGAGCATTGCTAGTTCAGCCAAGCGTCAAGCCATCGACATCGACATCGACATCGACATTCGCATCAGCATCGACAGCAATACCAGCAACAACATCGGCAGCAAAGTTGGCAACGCCACCTACAGTAGCGACTCCAGGATCACTCCCGACAAAACCAAAAGGAGAAGAAAAAGACAAGCCAACCACGACAATAGTGGTCGTGAGTAAACCAGCAATACCTGCAACAACAACAACAACAGCAACAAAGGATAAACCAACAGTAGTTATCCTCGAGAAGACAACGGTCGCCACAGTGACAGCAGCAGCTGGAGCCAGCATCAGCAGGCCCGGATCGCCATCACCAGCCAGGCCAAGCAATCATCTTCACTTGTCCGGGACTCGGCGGGTGCGAACGCGGTATTTGGAGGATCATAAGCACGAGATTACGGCTTGACGACTGACGCTTGACGCTTGACGGGGTGTAAAAAGAAATGGGAATGTGGATTCTGTTTATTTATGTTTTTAAATTTAGTTCGGATAGTTTATTTGAGCAGCTTCGAAGGTCTTGGCACATTACTTTAGTAGTTATGGAAACCAATATCAGATAACACTATCGCTTTAACTCTACTCTAACTTCTAAGTTCAATAAGGGATAAAATAGTCTTTAAGCTACGTATATAAAGTCCAAGTAAGGCAGCTTGGACAGGTATATTGTTGCCCTCAAAAGAAATAGAAGAAAGCTGACGCGAGACGTGAAGTTGAAAATGAACCCTTGTCGAGGTAAGTGGTAAGGAAAGATAACCACGAAATATTGGATACTTTTTTTCTCGACCTTACTGTGTCTGACTACGTGTTACCCAAGGACGCCTTGGTTGTCGAATAAGTGTGGCGAACAGGGAACTGGCCGATGAAGCACGACTTTGGAAGTGAAATCCAGGGCCCCAGACGGCGCCCACCCTTTCTTTCCCCGGAGGAGCCTTGATCATACATTTACTGAAGGGAGAGCCTACAAAGTTGTCACTACTGGGTGGGTTCATTCATCAGTGACGAGAGAATGAGCGCTGCTCACTATCCAATACATGAAGAGTGGCTTTCTATGTATTTGGGAAATATTTATTTTCACTCACTCACTTATTTATATACTCAGTTTTAGTTTTACTTCTTACAACTTCCACTGTTTGTCGCTTACTTTGTATGATCTTCAGCAAGGTGAGATGGGGTACCTCCGAACAATCTTTCAGCTCCTCAAGCTGGATGCCCATAAAGATGCGGTTGTAGCAGTACTTGATCACTTGCCTAGGATACAATTAGGTAGGCTTGTACTTTGGACTTTTCAGTCATGAAGCTCAATTATTCACCTAACGTTAATGAAAGTTTATCATGAATCTCTCATTAAGCTTGGCTCTTCACTTACTTGGGTTTTCCCTTCCAAGATACTGCCATGAAAAGCCCTCACTCATATATACCTTTGACTCGGCAACAAAGTGATGAATGACGGCTTACACCGTAGCTTGCGTTTCTAAAGGCAACTCGGGGTATCTTTGTCCCATCCATTGCTAGTAAATTTAACCATACACAAATGCCGTCAAAGGCAAAACAGCCACCCCCAAAAACGCCAGATCCCTAGACATTACTTGACGAAGAAAAATGCATGATGGCAGCCTTTCTTTAACAGCCTCCTTCGCTCTGTTCCCGTCCTGGGTGATATATTTAATGCAACGCTAAACCGTGGCGATGTTGCTCGCCTATGAACTACTAGAACCTTGTCTCTCGTCACAGAAAAATCACATCAACCCACCCAAAACCACCTTGCCCACATTGGCCACTTCGGTCTTGATACCCGCGCGACTGGAATCCTCAAACTCCTTGATGACGTTCTGCACCAGGAGCTTGCGCACCTTGCTGTCCGCCTTGGTGAACAGCTCACCCACAGAGCCAGTACACTCCCGCGGAGTGGGCACGAGACTTAGGAGCCGAGTGTACGTGTCAATCAGCACATCACAGAGCGTGGCGAACGTCTCAAAGAAGTCCGGGTCGAACGGCAACGTAGGAGTCAAGAGATGTGTGTATTCCTCACCAGGAAGCAAATCGACTTCGGATGAGGCAAAGTTCATGACGCTTGCGGGCGCGGCAGCAGCGGATGAAATGGGGTCTGTAGGGAAGGGGGTGTCGTCGGTGGGGTTGTCGGAGGGGTCGAGAGCCGGGTATCCAGCGCCGTCGGTTGCGCTGCTGGAGCGGCGGCCCTTGACTGAGTAGGCTGGGGTGCGGCGAAACATTTGCGGAAGACGGGCGCGGGACAGAGAGGAGGAGGAGGCACCGGTTTCCGAGTGCAGTTGCTGGAACGAGTCGAACTCGGAGAGAAGCGTGTTGAGGCTGCGCAGGAATTCGACGGGGTTGTTCGAGTTAAGGTCAATCACTGTGGGGAGTGAGATGCCAAGTAACAGGTAGTTGGTTGCGCGCCGGGCGAGCTTGCGGCTGTCAAAGTAGGGCATCCGTGCCAGGTCCGGCTTGTCGAAGACGAGCGTGTTGAACCAGTACACACGGCCTTCGTGGCTACAGAGGAGGGCAAGGGGTTAGCTAGTTCTGACTAGAATAGTAGAGTGGTAAGGCATACGCCTTCCGCAAGTAGTCCAGTGTCGAGATCCTCTTGTTGGCCATCTCGTGGATGTGCTGATGGAGCATGCTCAGCTCGCTCGGTTGGCCTGTGGCGACCTGGGCGGGCGGTGCCAGCTGACTTGTGGAAGAGTGACCCGGCACGGGCGTGGTTACTTGGCGACTCAGCATCTTGGTGAAGCCGTCTGAGGATAGAGCAGGTGATGCGATTGCGTCGGTCTCGCGCGAGATCTTGGCGGCGGCAGAGAGAGAGAGGGTGAATTCGGGCAGCGGGGGGATGGCGGGGTCGTCGGACGAAGTTAGCGAGGCTGAGGAGAAGTAGAAGCCAGGATTGCCGCCATTCGCCGACGAGTTTGCGCGGTGCCTGCCCCCTTTGCTGGGCGACGAGGAAAATGAGGCCTTTCGACCGAACGAGGGCCTGCGATCGCGGTCGCGGTCACGGTCTTTGTGGAGGACGTTGGGCTGCCGGGGGCTGTCTCCTGGTCCCTGCTGCTGCTGCTGCTGCTGCAGCCCTGGAACTGATCCTGGTTCACCCGAACTCGTCCCTGGTCGCGATTTACTGGGCGATTTGCTGAAGGACAGCGACTTTGACGGAGATTTGCGGTGTGATTTGCTTGGCGATGACGATGAGCCATTGAGCTTGTTGCTGTTGCTGCCACTGCCACTGCTGCCACTGCCTCCGCCTCCACTAAAGAGGGACGCGAAAAAGGGAGCAGCAGGCTGCGTCGGTGTAGCGCCAATTCGCTGCATGTCTCACAAGTGACAAGTCTTGTCCTGTAATATAAAAAAATAAAAAATAAAAAAAAGCAGAGTACCCTCTTCGGGAAAGGCACACTGCGACTCTGCTGTCATTAGCTGCCCAAAACTTAGCGCTCCCTATTTGGCACGACGCATCGTTTGTCTGGCAGAGAATAGATGAGGCGGTCCAACGATCCAAGGGTACCTGACTTTTGGATCCAGTATTGGACGAAATCGACGTGTCTTAATGTCTTACAGGGACGTCTTATAGGGCGTCGATATTGGAGCGAGATGGGTTCCGTCAACAACAGCATGCATGAGGAAGATGTGAACAGCAGAAAAAAAAGGATGAAGAATTCAAGGCCGCCAGACTTAAAGTTTGTCCTTTTCCACAATCGGCAGACGGACGAGTTGGAGGGCTGACGGGAGGCGTCGCAGGGTCAGGGGGTTTATCTTCCATCGAGACTGCAAAGATCAACCTAGCTCGGCTCTTGAGCACACCTCAAGGCATGAAGACGATGGGTCCGTTCGCCAGCCCAGACAGTAGCAAAATATTCAGCCGCCAGTCGACGGGAGGCCCATCTGCCGGGTCGAAGCTGTTGATCTGCTTGATCCGGGGAACCTGGAAGCACCTGGACGGTTCGAGTCATTCATGGGGGATCCATGAAACAACTGATCCTCGTTCATTCCTCTGACCCTTTGACCCTCTGGCTGTGACGTCTCCCAATCCGACGACCTGGAAACCATTGCCCCATATTCTAGAGTGACCATGGGTCTTTCTGTGCGTCAAGAGGGGGCCAAATTGTCAAGATGCGGGAGGAACCATATAGTATAAATTCGTGGATAAATTTTGGGGGTCTCCAACGAGCCTGAAGTCCAGCAGCTGTCCAGGCGATGGCCAACTTTGCCCCGGGGGGGGGGGGGCTACTGGGAACCAAACACCTGCCGGTCCTGCCCAGTCTGAGGGAGGGGTTCAGGCACATGGCTCGAAGCGCGGTCCGGCTTCGCTGGCCTGTGATTCCAATTTGATTAAATTCCAGAAGAGAAAAACAAAAAAACACCGATAAGGTCATCAACAAACCGTCTCATCTAATATCAACAGAAACAATCTCATCTTGGATCACTGGCGCGCAATCACTAGTGTCTTACATGCTGGGCCCTCAACGTGGAGCTTTCTTTGTTGAACCAGCACCTTTGGACCGACTGACGTTTCTTGGAGACGCACCTCCAAAAAAGAACCACCCAAACAAATCACGTTGCCAATTGTCAGCATCAAAGCACAGCAGCATCCTTCCAACCAGACCCAGCCATTCAAACCGACTGAGAAGAAAATGGCCGCCACGAACGAACCTGGACCCCCTGGCGACCCCGCACCCGAGCTGCTCGAGGGGCGCCTCTGGGTCGATGGCTGCTTCGATTTCTTTCACCATGGTAGGTCGAACCCTCATTGTCTGGCTCCCTTTTCAGGACAGTTGCAACTCTAACACTTGCCACAGGACATGCCGGTGCTGTGGTCCAAGCCCGCCAGCTCGGCGAGGAGCTTTACGTTGGAGTCCACTCGGATGAGGCCATCCTTGAGAACAAGGGCCCGACGGTCATGACCCTGCGTGAGAGGTGAAAAAAAACAAGAGTGTCCCTTTTGATAAAACCCCCTGGACCAATGCTAATTCAGCCAAGACTTCTCGCCACGGACGCCTGCCGCTGGGTGACCAAGTCGATTCCCGACTCTCCGTACGTCACGTCGCTGGACTGGATCAGCCACTTTGGGTGCAAATATGTGGTCCACGGAGACGACATCACGTCGGACAGCAGCGGGGAGGACTGCTACCGCTTCGTCAAGGCAGCGAACCGCTTCAAAGTTGTTAAGAGAACTCCGAGCATCTCTACCACTGACCTCGTTGGACGCATGCTACTCTGCACAAGGAGTCACTTCATCAAGTCACTGGAGAAGACATTGGCCGGAAAAGAGGGTCCTGGCACAGACGCCGAGCGCAAGGCCGAGGGCGAGGCCATGAAGGAGAGAATCAGGCTCTACGCAACCGATGAGACAGCGAAGAACCCAGGCGCCGATGTCTGGTTTTGGTCTCCCGAAGACGATGCGGCCAAGAAGGATGCGCCTAAGACGGCGTCCGTCACCCGCGCCCTCAAGGAGCTATTCAAGGGTGTAGGACCGAAGCCGGGCCAGAGAGTCGTCTACGTCGACGGCGGATTCGACCTCTTCTCCAGTGGACATATCGCATTCTTGCGTTGCGTAACACAGGCTGAGGAAGAGCTGGCGAGAAAGGAAGGCTGGTATGCTCAGCAGGCAGTTGACGAGCGAAAAGGCAAAGGCGCCGACTACGGCCCCGTTTATGTCGTGGCTGGTGTCCATGACGACGAAGTGATCAACAGCTGGAAGGGAGTGAACTACCCCATCATGAACATCTACGAGCGTGGTCTCTGTGTTCTTCAGTGCCGGGTAAGCCAATATTTTGCGAGTAATTCGTCGCCCCCAACTGACAAACATGCAGTACATCAATGCTGTCGTCTTCGGAGCCCCCTTTACCCCAACAAAGAAATACCTCACCTCGCTTCCGTGGGGGACTCCTGACGCGGTTTACCACGGGCCAACCTCGTTCATGCCACTCACCACGGACGTTTACACCGCTCCTAAAGAAATGGGCATTTACCACGAGATCGGGCACCACGAATTTGAGGATGTCAATGCGGGCACGATTGTGCAGAGGATCATGAAGAGCAGAGACCTCTACGAGGCTCGCCAGAAGGCGAAGGGCATGAAGGCCGACATTGAAGCGGCTACCAGGCGCCGGGAGATTCTCGAGGAACAGCAGCAAAAGAAGGAGGCTTTGCGGGAATAGGACCCACAGGCTGAACTCGTGGCCTTCATGCGTGGGGGCTTTGAACCTTAGAATACCCTGAGTATTTCGTTAGGTGGAATTGAGTTTCAGGGTCAAGGACACATTAAATAGAGAGATAGACTTGGAAACGGGAGGACTGGGAACATGGCAACCAACTGTCTTCAACAGGCGTTCGGTTTATTCAATGCGGGCATCATCACGATAGAAAACAGGAATCATTGGGGTTTGGATAGCGTCAAAACCTTAAGAGGGAAAATAGCATTAACTATTGTAAAGCCAAAGGGAGGAGACTCTCGAGACTGGCTCGAGAGATTTCTTTTTTATAAAGAAAGAAATTTCTTTCAAGTTTATCAGATACCATAACGCATTGTTTGTCAGCATCAGATCTTTGATCCTCAGAGCTTGACTCTATTTGTGGTTTCATCACGTAAACTTGTAGAATGCCCCGGAGCCCTCAAGTATTTGGTGACCCAAAATTGCCTATCGACGACAACGAACAACAACTAGAACAGAATGGGACTTCCCACGAAGCCTAGAGTTTTCGAGTTCCAGGAAGCTGTCCGCCGTATCGCCGGAACAAAGATGAGCCAGCCAAACGAAAAGTCAACGGTAACTGTGTGAAGCCTCCCCCCTCGCACCAAGAATAAGCCCCGTCGAGTAACTCATGCGTTATACCACCCCGAAGGGATAGCACAACTCACGAGCAATCGCATTTCTGTGATATCTTGACGAATCCTCTCGTCCAAACCATGACATCTCCAGTCCAGATCTGCCAGACGGCTACCCGCCACCATGTTAACCAAATCCCTCTTTCCAAAAGTACAAACGATCAGGAAAGTATTCAGCCCCAGCAGCCAGAGCGCGGACTCATATCTTCGTCCCTGTGGTCTCTGACTCGGGAAAGGAATTTTTTCCAAAAAGCCGACAATTGGAAGAAATGAAAAGGTCGATGGGGGATAGGGCCGGACAGAACAGACAAGAGACAGGTCGGCGCGAGATCAGCCGCAGTGCTTCTATGGCGGCGCGTTTCCGCTGTTCCGAGATTAAAAAAAAAAATCGGGTGTCCGGGGACTTTCTCCCAAAGCTTGAGCAAGTGAAAGAGGTTTTTCCCGAAGGAAGACCTCTCTCCGTTTGTGAGCTTCGAAGTGCGATTTGTTGGACGAGGGGGAAGGCTTGGAGAGAAAAAGAAAAAGGAAAGGAAGGTAGAAAGTTTGAGATTGGCATTTTATATGGAAACCTTTCGATAATTTTTTTCGGTTGGAAAGTGGGGCAGAAGGGGTGTGGATTCCCTTCCTGGCCGCTGCTGACTACGCCAGTGCACAGACCAACCAAGTTGGAGCTCTTCGCTGCTTTGCTCGAGGCTTGCTGCCTGCTGCTGCTGCTGCAGTGAATGAACGTGGGTGTGGCATTAGCGAGCTCGAGTTCGATTCAATGCATTGGGTCTGCTGCTGGGCTCATTAGCGCCCGCGCGCAACGGACATTCTCGAGAAGCTTCACGTCTCTCTTTTTGCACTTCTCGAAGTTCGAGGTTGCTTCTCAAACGACATTACGACCGACCGCCCGCACTTTCTCTTGTTACATTAAAATACCACTTTAAAAATTACAGAACCGGGCCAAGGCACACAACTCCTTCGATATAGGAACACGAACTCCTTGTCACGAAACCGAGAGGGCGAGCGCGCTTTGTTCGGTCCCCCATCATACGACCGACACCGGACAGCCAAGACGTACGTGTCTTTTTGAGAAGAGGAAGACGAGATGTCGGGCCTTTTTTCAAGTGCGGCGTCAACCGCCGCTAGCAACACGCTTGGCGATCTGAAGCAAGATGTCGAGCTCACGAGCCCGCCCGAGGACAGCATCACCGACCTCGCCTTCAACCCAACGGCCACAGATCCAAAAGACTTTCTGGCGGTAGCGAGCTGGGACAAGAGGGTCCGCGTGTACGAGATTCTCAGCAATGGCCAGGGCCAGCCAAAAGCCCAGCTGGAGTGCGATGGGCCTGTCTTCTCTGTCGATTTCACAAAGGTTTGTCCTTACCCCCGAGCGTCCCCAGGGATGGCGAGCTATGTGGGCTGCTGTTGGTGTGGAAACTGCAACCAAAAGACTAATTATGTCTGAAATATAGGCCGGAGACAAACTTCTTGCGGCTGGCGCCGACAAACAAGGCAACTATATGGATCTCGCGACAGGGCAAAAGATCCAGTTCGCACAGCACGACGCGCCTATCCGAGCCGTACGGTACTGTGAGGTGAACGGCAGCCCCTGCGCCGTCACGGGCGGGTGGGACAAAAAGGTCAAATACTGGGACTTCCGGTCCCCGACCCCGGCGGGAGTACTAGACGTTCAGGAGAGGGTCTACACAATGGATGTGCGGGACAAGCTGTTGGTTATTGGCACGGCGGATCGGTACATCGACATTGTCAGCCTCAGCGACCCGACACGCTTCTACAAGACGATCCAGAGCCCCCTCAAATGGCAGACGCGTGTGGTTAGCTGCTTCACCGACGCGCAGGGATTCGCGATTGGAAGTATCGAGGGGCGTTGCGCGATCCAATATGTCGAGGACAAGGACGCCAGGTAAGGATGCATCTGCATGGCAGTGAGGATATTAACCAGCGCTAACACTGACAACCCACAGCCTGAACTTCTCGTTCAAGTGCCACCGCGATGCGCCACAGAACAACGTAACCAACGTGCACGCGGTCAACGACATCAGCTTCCACCCCCAGCACGGCACCTTTAGCACGGCAGGCAGTGATGGGACGTTCCACTTTTGGGATAAGGATGCTAAACATAGGCTCAAGGGATATCCGAACGTGGGGGGTAGCATCACGGCCACGACGTTCAACAAGACGGGCAACATTTTTGCGTATGCCACGAGCTACGATTGGAGCAAGGGCTACCAGGCCAACAGCGCCAGCTACCCGACCAAGGTGACGCTGCATCCCGTACAGGCCGACGAGTGCAAGCCCCGCCCCAACCCGAAGAAGAGGTAGGACGATGCATCAGGATCAGGGTCGGGATCGAGATCGGGATCAGCCACAGGAGGGAACCCGCGACCTTGGGAAATTTAAGTGGCTAGACACCTGAAGCGTCTTGGGTTTTGATGCCCAAGATTATTAAACCAATAGGTGTGTGCTGGATGAATGGACCAGGTTACTTGATAATGAGCAATAGTTCAGAAGAGAGGAAGGGGGCTTGGTTAATTTTATCCCAATGGTATGAGTGGGTGATGAACCCCTCAAGATTGCGGTGTTGGTATGGTGGGGTGGGTTGAGTTGATGAATGATACCAGCTGCATGGAGTGGTGGTTTACGAAGGAAAGAAGGGAGGGAGGGAGGGAGGGTATAAGGGAGCTCACCAAATTAATATGGTAGCGAAAGGAGTTTTTTTTATTTTTATGAAGACCCGTAGGTGGTGACTGGATCCTTGGGACGGCAATTTATAATTGCTTTGAAAGAGAGCAGTCGATAGCAAAACAGGTAGCAGCAAATAAACATAGAAATTGCCAGTTTCTAATCAATTGGAGATTTATGAGTTCTGATGGGGAGGACAGGACGTAAGCGGTCATGAATTCGTACTACATGGTAACTATTTATGTAATATAACAACTGTGCGCCATTGGTATAAAAGAAAGTCCGAGGCAACGTGAAAATAAATATAAAAAAATAGTCATTAAGCCAATTGCATAGAAGGGATTTGCCCAGCTCGCTCACCGTAGACCGTCAGCGGAGTGCAAGCAAGCAAAGTAAACAAAAGCCCCCGTATTTAACCCCCTGTGATCCGAGGCGCTCACTCGTAAAAGCCATAAGTAATGGTTGTAAAGACAAAAGGGGAAAGCCAAAATAATAGCACATCCATCATAAAGCTTCACCACCACCACCACGACAGACAAAATCCTCATTCATTTCCTTTCCTGCTTCACCAGCAAGAAAAAAAGTTTAAGCAGTCGACGGCCCTTTTTTCTGCCCTCCCTGAGGACCGCCAAACACATCATCCATCAACCCCTTCCACATATCCCGAAGCATCCCACCTTGTACCTCTTCCTCTCCACCTTTAGGTGGATCTAACTCATAGGCGAACTTTAGTTCTACGCCATCGACGCCCATCCCTTCTACTTCTGTCAGGGCCGACGGGAGGACGAGGTCCGGGTTTGCGGCGACGATGGTGATTTCTGGTTTGGGCAAGGGGGTGTCAAATGCCTCGGGTGCGCGCGACCAGCTAGGCGGGGAGGTGTTGTCGGGGAGGAGGGGCACCCGGATGTAATCTGTTCCCAAGGGGGCCGTGTGCAGGTCGGGCAGGACGCAGTAGTCGATCCGCGACGTGGCGTGGGTGGAGGCTGGGGAGGGCGCAGAGGTGCGGAAGCCTTGCATCAAGGGGCGCGTGGTGGTCTGGGGGGTTTGGTGTAGGGTTGGGCGGTGGGGTGTTGTTGCTGAGGTAGAGTGCGCACGGGACTGAAGTTGTCAGTATTGGGGAGTGTAGGTTGGGGGGGGATGGATGACTTACATCGGAAGCGTCTGCTTCATCGGCTACGGTCTTGCGAGTCTGTCGTTTCCTGCTGCCATTGTTCGCAGCAGCTGCTTTGGAGCCATTGTTGAGAAGGTTGCTGGGCCGGGCTGACGAGGCAGTCGAGCTGATGGACCGGGTGAGTTTGGAAACGGGGGTGGTGAAGCGGGACGACATGGCTCGTGATGTGAGTGATGCGATGCGATGCTTCACGGAACGAGGGGAGCAAGACAACGGTGAGGCTGGCGTATAATCGAGCAGGAAGCAGCAGAAGAGCAATTGTATTCAATGGGATGAAGAGATGTTAGGATACAGTAGCAGTAACCAGGAGGGAACAGGTAATGTACAGGAGGGGGGAGGTACGAGGTCTTTGATGAAGGTGGTGGGAGTGCTGGGAACCCCGGACCTCCGATCCATTTCCCATCAGGGACAAGGAACAGGAATGTGTTGAAAGCACCAAGACACACACACCAACACTGGTGACCGGACTGGCATACGCGTTAGTACCAACCGAAGCAAACGCACGCTATGCCTGCCGAGAAGCTGGTCGCCCGATTAACCCCTCTTCAGACCAAACGGTCCCAAGTGGGTGGGCCGATTTCCATTGTCTGCGACTGCTTGCTTTCTCCAAATTCCAATTTGGGCAGTCATGATGATGCCGGTGTTACACCACACAGATCAACGCGACTCGTCGCTGCCACATCCATGGAGATAAGGATGAGCGCCTTTCAGCTTTCGGCATTTGTTTCACCATATTTGCGTTAAGGCCGCGCCAGTCGATCAACATATGTCCACCGTCCGCCAAAAAAAGAAAAGATGGAATGAATATTCTTCGTGGTGTTTGCTCTCGAGTCTCAACGTACCTTGGTACCCAAGGTCGCTAATAATCTTTTGTCTTACTGTGTACACTGGACATGACCTCCCCCCTGGTCAGCCCACTTTGTTGAGAGCTTGAGCTTGGGCCAGTCCAGCTTGCCGTGTCCCGCTCGCATGGAGGCGGTCAACTTCAGCAAGGCTCGGGTTGGCGGCCAGCTCCCCTAACGGTTTAGCGTCCAGGTTCAACAAAAAAGCCCAGAATCTCGAAATCTCGGGGAGGAACTGCCGGGGTTGCGGGGGTATTCGAAGTCCACTGCGGGGCCCTGCTTGTGTGTCCTTACCACACCAAAATGGAGATCCTCCGCTTGGACTTGACACTCTGGAGTAAAAAGGGGGTCTTGGTGTCTCTGAATTTGTCCATCAGGTGACTCTAGTGTCTTCCTTTCTTCAATTCCTGACCCCAGAATATCATACGAATTAACGTCTGATCCGCTCTCCTCCTCAGGCTTGCTGTGACGCCTTAGGTCATGTGCAAGTCATTGCCTGCTTCACTACGTCCGTAGTTTTCTCCGCTCCAGAGATCCGTCGATGCATGCACTCATGCACAGAAGCTGTGCATTAATCCGTACGAGTGTTCTGACATGCATCCGAAAATCAGGGTTAGGGCTGACTGTAACTCAGTCTCGGAGCCTTCATCGGAGGCCGAGGTTACCTTTGGACTGTACCGGGCATTTCTTCATATGTACCCGGACTCCGTCTACCTCCTGTTGAATCCCGATATCGTCTTGCATGTGGAATATAATTTGTTTATCTGGCTGCAAACGCTTGGAATTGTCGGCCATCATATATCTCACTGATTAAGATGTGCCTTCAGTTGACTATAATTAGGACAACCAACTGCACCAACTTACTGCTGACCAAACGCCATATAATCCTCCTCCCAGAACAGTGACACGATGCGGCCCGGCCGCCCCGGAAGTTGGAGTGACTCATGGTAAACTCCTGCCAGTTCCTCCGAAACATTCCAGTAGGCCTCTCCCTCGGCAGTGTATCTGTAAGGGGGGGGGGGGGGGGCTAAATATCCACCTTCTTTCAGTATCACGATATGCGGATACTCACTCACATGTTAGGAGTATACACAGGACTATCCACATTCACAAGCACCTGGGGGACTATCTGCCCATGCATAGGTCAATATACCTGGAGTGGTTCGAGCATGTGACGAAACGCTTGGTATCAAGATAACAGGCCATTTCGGCAAGTAAAAGATGTGATTCCGTCGTGGTGAATAGGGCCTGTGGTCAGGTACACCCCAGGACTTGCCACAAGATACTGATTGTCCGTAATGCCCCCTTGTTTTGCTAACACTGAGAAAGTGAAAGCCAAGGATCAAAGTGGGTGAGTTAAAAAGATATATATACCAGGTGATATCTTCTTCCTACGAATGAGGACGTCGATGCCATTGAATTTTGTTTGTCCGGCAAGCATTATAGCCTCACCGCCATGGGATCGGTTTCTGAAAGAGGCTCTAACCAGCTACTCTGTCAGTATTACATTGAATTGCTTAAAAGCCTACCGACGAGAGCGCCACAGAGGTGGCTCAGACGGCCACTTCTGGTGTCTCAGAACACCTGGCATGACGATGGCATCCGTTGTGTATTACATTATGCATGAGTGGATGGCTTCAATGCCAGTCTACTAGACTAGGGCTATGAGAAATCTAGGGCCTAGAAAGGTTATTAACTCGTTTATAAAAGCTTCGCGTCAAGGCTTCGATGGTACTATATTGACCCATACGAAGTGCTGGTATTGACATGTCCAGCAGTGCAATTATGGCGGCTACCACTCGAATTCCTCGAGGTAGTGTCGGAGCTCGGGAATGTCTTGCTTTGGCAATGGCGAGGATTGGAGAATGGCCATCTCATGAATTGGTAAATTCCCAAAGGTAAGGAGAGATGCCAATAACTGCTGCTATACGTATGGCGTTCATCCAAGGTCTTGTATATAAATAGAAAAGAACATGAGGTAAAAGAGCAAACTTCTCGAACGTGGATGGCATGGAATTCGAAGCTCACCCCACACTTTCCACACCCCGCTAGCTGAACACCCCACGGCCCGCCTAACTGCACACGCCATCACATTCAGCCCACTGGAGCCCAGTCCTGCCAATGGCAAACGGTCCCTGAGCAGGGATCACACTGGAACCAAGCAGGGGTTGGTAAGCCGAGAGAACGTTTTGGTCAAGCTGTCCTCAAGGTTGCCAATTGTCAGGTTGGCGATTTTGAGACTCTGCTGATGCGGCGCCAACGTTATTTGGGCCAAACATTCCTTATTTTTACTCCCAGGCGGCCAATTCGATTTTCATATTCGGCGGATTTGCCAATGCGACTACGCAGTGAATTGAGGTAGTTCACGTCCGATTTGCCCGCGAGGCTGCCCCAAGGGCTGGAGCCGCCACTTTACCAACGTCGAGTTACGGAGAACTCGAAGCAACGGTCGACGACGGATTTCTTGGTTGTTGTCGAGAATTGAAGGGAGGACGAAGTCAGTGCTGCTGCCACTGCTTCTTCTCTAATCCACGGAGAATAAAAGACGATAGGACAAGACGTGGAAGCGTTACAGAACGTTGGAACCTCGGCGTTTTAGTTCCACCACACACACACACACACACACACACACACATCCCGCGCACCCACCACAACCGTCGCCGCCATGATGAACGGCATCTACGAAGAAAACAAGGGCGAGGACCCCTTTGCCGCAAAGTCGGGAATTGTCAGCGCATTTGATGCTTTCCGTATGTTTGACCCGAGTCATTATGTATTCCCAGGCCCATCACTGACGAACCAATGTTGCTAGCCAAATCGAAACCACAATATGTCCAGCATACATCCAGCGGCGGCAAGTGGACAGTTGCCATGACCGTTATCTCCCTGATATTAGTATGGTCCGAACTTGGCCGCTGGTGGCGGGGCACCGAGTCGCACACCTTCGCCGTCGAGAAGGGAGTCTCCCACGTCATGAATATCAACCTGGACATTGTAGTTAAGATGAAGTGCTTGGACATCCACATCAACGTGCAAGACGCCGCAGGCGACCGGATCCTCGCAGCATCTCAACTGTCGCGCGACCCAACCAACTGGTCCCAATGGGTCGACGGCAAGGGAATGCACCGACTTGGTCGCGACGAGCACGGCAGACTGGTAACAGGCGAGGGGTTCCAGGCCATGGCGCACGAGGAGGGCTTCGGTGAGGAACACATCCACGACATTGTCGCCCTGGGCCGGCGCAAGGCCCGCTGGGGCAAGACGCCGCGGCTCTGGGGCCGTGAGGAGGACAGCTGCCGCGTGTACGGCAGCCTCGAGCTTAACAAGGTGCAAGGCGACTTCCACATCACGGCTAGAGGGCACGGGTATATGGAGTTTGGCGAGCATCTGGACCACAACAGTTTGTCTCCCCTTCCCCTCATTCCCCATACCCCTTTTCAAACTAACAATAATCCAAGCATTCAACTTTTCCCACATCGTATCCGAACTCTCGTTCGGCCCCTTCCTCCCCTCCCTCGTCAACCCCCTCGACCGAACCGTCAACACCGCGCCCGCCCACTTCCACAAATTCCAATATTTCATGTCCGTCGTCCCCACCACCTATAGCGTAGGGCACCCGGACCAGCGCGGCTCCTCGTCCATCTTCACAAACCAGTACGCCGTCACGGAACAGTCCCAAGAAGTAACCGACCGGATCATCCCGGGCATCTTCTTCAAGTACGACATTGAGCCCATCCTTCTCAATATTGTCGAATCGCGCGACACCTTTTTGGTCTTCTTGATCAAGATCATCAACGTGCTCAGCGGCGCGTTGGTCGCGGGCCATTGGGGGTTCCGGCTGAGTGATTGGGTTACCGAGGTGTTGGGGAAGAGGAGGCGCGGTGGGCATAGCGATGGCATGCTTGGTTCGAAGGGGGGTGATTACGATGATTAAGGAGTGAAATAAAAATGTGGTAGCGATGGTGGTATATATATACAGTTGCTGTTGTTGTTTCTTATTTATCTTTGATGTCTTTTTAAACTATACCATCATATCTCTAGAGTGGGAAAATCTGACGCCTTTGCATTGTTACGACAAAGTATTAATTTTATCTTTTAGAATGGGAGGGACAGAGGAGGTGTGGTGATAATTCATGACCACTACGTGTTAAAATAAAGAGGTTAAAAAATGGGAAAAGAAAAAGGTAACGAGAACAAAACATTTATATAGGGAGGGTTCTATATACATATCATGTTGTGTTATCGATTTATTAGTGACAAACACGTAGTACGACTACCCCTCGATCCACTAGTTCTACTATTTACCTATCTGTGTTGTTGGTGTTGGGACCTCAATAAGTGGCCCAACAGAAGTTCGGACGGAAAGATTGATGGTCGCCCTACCAAGAGCTACGTGATAGGTTGAGTCAAAGCAGCTTATGGTTTCTATTACGAGACTCAAGGTGGTGAAAGGGCTTGAATACTGATAACTGCACAAGAAAATATAGTCGCTAGTGAAAGGAGAACGACAACAGATGTTGCGGTGGCACCACTAGACCATAGGTATCTGCATACTATCCGCCCGCTTGGCCATATTGCCAATTACTGCGCTTTTGGACGAGCGGCATGGATATAGATCGGGATAACAGAGCAAAGGCCGATTTTGATTGCCTGCCACTACATTATAAAAGGGCTAAAACGAAAGAATACCACCATGTTTTCCCCTCCTCCCCTCCCCCTTTTCCATTCATCATTAGATTCAGTAGCGCTCCATAATCCACTGGCGTCGATCCTCTTCGTTCATCTCCCCCAGGAAATTCAGCTCAAATTCCTTCAGCGCAGTATACCGCTCCACAAGCTCGGGGCCTAGATACGTCACCAAGTCCTCGTCCTCTTTCAGCGCACGGAGCGCCTCCTCCACACTGCTCGGTAGCATCTGCGACACGTTCAACTCCTTGCGATCATTCTCCGTCAGTTTTGACGGGTCAATCTCGCAGTCGCCCCAGACCAGCTTCTCCTTTGCCACAACGCCATTGATGCCCGCCAACAGCACGGCGCCAAGTGCAAAGTACGGATTTGCCAACCCGTCTAGGCACTTGAACTCCCAGTGGCTTGCGTCAATCTTGCGCAAGGCTGTCTCACGGTTCTGCGTGCCCCATGTTACCCAGCGGCCACCTGCCCACGAGCCGTCGATAAGGCGCTCGAACGAGGCTGGGTTGCTGTATGTGAAGGCGGTGATGCCGCGCAGGTGTTTCATAATGCCTGCGTAGAATGGCTCGTATACTTGCGGGGACGAGCCGCTGGCAGAGGAGATGGAGATGTGTGCGTGGGAGGCCGTGCCGCAGGCGTGGGCGAAAGGTTTCGGGTGCAGAGACATCTTGAACCCGGCCGCCGTGGCGAGAGCGGACATGACGTCCCGCGTGTGCAGGAGTGTGTCGACGGCCTGGACGGGCGGGAGAGGGGGCAGGATGAGCTCGAATTGCCCAGTCGCAGATTCGGCGTGGAGTTGCTCGACGTAGATACCCATATCTTCAAGCTCGGATACCATGTCACGCAGCAGCTGGGAGATCTTGGGGTCGGCATAGTAGCGCGAGACAGACCATGCGTGGCCGTCAGTTGTTAGGGTACCGTAGCGCGCGGATGTCGGGTTGTTGGCGGCTGCTCGATCGAGGCGTTCGACAAGCAGGAACTCGATCTCAAAGCCCAGTAGGAAGGTCAGGCCATTGGCGAGGCCGAGCTCGACGGCACGCTGGAGCAAGGACCGCGGGCATAGCGGCACGCGCGCGCCGTTGTGCTCGCGGAATTCGGCATACATGCTGATATGGCCCTGATTGGGCCCCTTTTTCAAGGACGAGAAGTCTGGGTGCAGCCGGTACTCGCCCGTCGGCACCACGCTCGGGATCAGCATATCATTCTGAAGGAGCCCGAACACAGCCTTCGTAATGCCAATGTCGGTCGTCTTGCCCTCGTTCAGCAGCGACATGAACTTGCGAAACGGCACCATGCGCATCCGAGGACAGGCTGTAAAGTCGTTCCAGCAGATCCGCACAAAGTCGGGCGGGGTCTGGTTCTTGAGGAACACTTGAAGCAGCTCGATATCGCTCGGATACGGCCCGAGCTCGGCCTCGGATGTATCCTCGTCGGAGCTCAGTTCTGAGAACTGCAGGCCAAGGTGGTACAGTCGATTGGAGTTTCTGAATAGAACGTCTTGCACTAGCTCGATGGCCGCCTTCCATCCCATATGACCGCGCCGAACATAGTCGCACAGAACCTAGTACCAGAGATCAGCTTACTTGTCCAGGGTAAACAGACCAAGTGCAAATTGCCTACCGTCTCAAATACCTCACGCATCTGGGTGATGGCGAGGACGTACGTCTCAGGGAACCAATGTCCATCGCTGCTCCACATAATCTTGGTCCACGGGCATAGCTCCAGGATTTGCCGCAGCACCTGCTCCTGGCCATCTTGGCTGATAGCCGGAAAAACCTCGCCGATGTCAGCGTAGACATTTTCATAGACCGACGCCAAGTAGCCAGCCTCGCGAGTGAAGGGATAGCTGGCGTGAAGCAAAACGATGGGCACTGTCGGGTAGGCTCGAATGAAGTCCTGCAGATGAGCTGGGGATGCCTTGGACAGGGTGATGTCGTTGTCGCCAAGCCCGGTGTGGAACTGGAAGGGCTTCTTCTGGCGCGAGCCGGAGTCGCGGATCAGGGCGGCTGTGCGATGGACGACGAGGCCGTTGAGGGTCTCCTGCTGCAAGCGGTCAAAGTCCAGCAAGGCAAAGTTGGCGATGATCTCCTTGAAGGCGTCACGCGCGGCGTCCTCGTTGACAGTCTTTTTGATGTCCAGTCCAGTCCGGTAGCAGATGACCGACTTGAACGCCACAACGTCGGGGTCCTCAATAGATTCTTGGATGCAGGCTTCAAATCCCTGGAGGAACTCATTGAAGGCGTCATCAAAGACGTCGTCGGTCTGAGTCGAGGCAGCACAGGCCTTACCAAGCTTCTTGATCAGATCGGTGGCAACCTTTTCGACACGCACGATACGCTTGCACTTGCTGCGCGTGTAGTCGTCGTGCCAGGAGTAGGTCTGGGCATCATCGGGCTCGTCCAGACCGTCGTCGACTAGGATTGTCTCGATACCAGCCAGACACTCGGCGGTCCAGTCCTCATAGCCGTCAACACGCCTCTCCTCAATGGCAGACACAACAGAGGTCCAATTGAAGCCGCACTTGAGGACGGCAGCCAGCTGGCGGACACCACGGATATGTGGCAGCGAGGCGATGGTGGCGTCAATGGCGTCCCCCGACGCCTCGGTGGTGATGGACAAAAGGGGGTGTTTGCTCAAGGCCTCGGGCTTCAGCAGCGGGTGAGCATGGTTATCGATGATTGGCGTGCTGCGGATTGCGCGTGCGACGGCGTCGAGGTGCGTCGACGTCACCGTCGAACGGATGCCAACCCACGAAGTCATCGTTTCCTTGCTCAGTCGACCGCTGGTGAAGCTCGTTTGTTGGTGTGTCAATTTCTTTCTCTACTATGGTTGATGTTGGTGTAATGCAATGCAATGCATTGAATGGAGAGCGTTGTTCAATGTTTTGAGGGGCTGTCAAAGAAAGGAAGCTTTGTCATTTTGTGGCCTTGACGCTGATCAGCCGCCATGATGCCCTGCCGATGGTGTCACAATGACCAAATAATGTCCGTGAACATCTGATCTTTATTGGCAGGCGCTGCTGTCCTGCAGATCAAGGTGCCTGAAAGTTGCGTGACAAGCAGCAGGTGACCTCCAACTTACAGCACATTACCAGCTCATAATGCACCTGGCCATCTGGGAAACGTGATAAAACCAGGCAACCAGGATCTTGTCGGACGACAAACAAATGCACATTTTCCACCTGGAAGATGCAGAGAAGACAGAAGAGCAAAAATAAGCAGCGTTAAATTGAGGAGTTGGATTTCGAGGTTGCTTCCTACTACGCAGTATACATAGCTGCCGTGGAAGCGCCTTTTTGTGTCAGTGGTTCAGGTTGTGGGGAATCATCCAATGACAGCTATTATAGATCTGACATGAGGTCCAGTGAGCTTGGCGTGCCTAGCCCATCTTGGCGTCCAACTGTCCATTTTGATGATCAAATCGCGGAGATTGCTCGATACAATGCCAGCCCATACCTCGGTGTAATCGGTATGTATACACTTAGGCGTGGGAATAAAAAAAGGCATATTTGTATTCGCTGACAGTCTGCAGATGGCGGAAGTATGCTGACCACTCAAGCCACTGTAAGCATCCAGGCTTCTTGTAGAATTTCAGACAGCGCCCCTCAATGTGTGTCACTCCACCAAACGGATGCTATACATGTCCAATATGGTCGGCAAAAAAGGCCCGGAGGGATTGGTGCCATTTAAATGGGATGGATCATGGATGGGCGCTGTGCCCCAATGCCCCTGACGAAATTCATCTGGGGCCGGCGCCAAGCAGTGACGGGAAGGATTGCTGCAAAGTCGGTCGGCTATTCGAATGGGAATGCAGGGAACTGAACAAAGCATCTATTGGCTCTCAATCATTTGTGTCCCGGAAACATCAATTGAACGAGTGAGATTTTGAACCCAAATGTCACTTTCCACTTGAGGGCACGAACAACCCCACGAGCGAGGGGGCACAGAGGCCGCGCCCCTGAAATTACCACCGGACCCTAGCTGTCCTCCCACCCATTTTGGCGCCTTTGGTTGGCTGCTCCGCGATATCTCACTTGGCAACCATCGCCAAGCGTTTCCCAGGAAGGATTTCAGATCTTCTGTTCTTCTTCAAGTGGAGCTTGGGATTTAAGCTTTCGTGTAGCCTTCGAGCCAGGCCCAAATGCCCAGCAAGCCAAGGAGATCGAGGAGATCATCGAGCCTTGCCAATGTTTTGCAGCTCCATTCCGAATGCTTGGTGGCTTCCAGGGAGCCTGAGCGATGGACAACGTCATCGCCACCCTAAGTTTGGAAATGGATAGGTTGACGAGTGCGCGGGATGGAACTCGAACACGGGCTTCCAATGAGCCGAATGGGCTGCAACACACAAGTGGGCTGCAGTGCTGGGAAGAGGGTGCTGTCGGCTGGCACAAAGTGGACAACGACGAAAGCCACCCCCAATTGTGCCCCCCCTCATGTCGCGCCTGCTTCGCTGGGATCAAGCCACCTGCATCGTACTTCCCGAAGGCGCGTCAGTACCCCACTATCCCTGTCGAAGAGTTAAGACAACACCGCACAAGAAGCCCAGATCTCTAACACCTCCAGCTAATTTCTGTGTACCGGTACTTTCGTTTCCCTGGTCACACACCCCTCTTGCAGCGATGCGTGCGCCGTCAACAAGAACTGGGAGAAGCAGGGCACCCACCATCTCGTCCAAGATTCAAGTTCTTCTGTCCTTCGTCATCCACCATCCAAGAAAGCGCGATATCCATTCCACCACACCTCTACCTCAAAAACCGCCATACCACATTACCACCTTGATGGCCACGATTTAGTCGCCATTTTGTGGAGAGGGCTTTTGGTTCCTTTTTTCCCTTCCTTCTCATTCCTACCACAGTCGCTCGCTCAACCCATAAAACATGATTTTCTCAATATCGCGGGTCACTGTGGCCGCCTTGGCTGCAAGCGGCGTTGTGAACGCTGCGTTTAGCATCGCGACAAACCGTTTGTTGCCCTCGTTTTCTGGGTACCGCTTGAAACTTTTCTCTCAGCATGGCGAGACTAACTTGAAAACCACGCAGAGGACATCAAAGAGACTGCAGCCACTATCGCCTGGGATCTATTGCAGTACTACAAGGGAAATCAGTCGGGCCAGACGCCGGGGATTCTGCCCGGCCCTCCTCCGGCCGGCGAATACTACTGGTGGGAGGCAGGGGCGATGTGGGGGACGCTGATCGACTACTGGAAATTGACGGGCGATGATTCATACAACCAGCTCATCACGGAATCCATGCTCTGGCAGGTCGGGCCGTTCAAGAACTATATGCCGCCAAACGTGACGGCATCACTGGGGAATGACGACCAGGGCTTTTGGGGCATGACGGCCATGTTGGCGGCCGAGAACGGCTTCCCCGATCCGCCAGCAGACCAAGCCCAGTGGCTTGCGCTCGCACAGGCCGTCTTCAACACGCAAGCAGCTCCCGACCGGCGTGACGATACTTGCAACGGAGGGTTGCGGTGGCAGATTCCGTGGGCGAACAACGGATACAACTACAAGAACAGTAAGGAAGCCCCAAGGGCATTTACTAGTGAGATTTGAAACTGACAGCAATCAGGTATCGCCAACGGTTGCTTCTTCAACCTTGGTGCGAGACTTGCCCGCTACACAAATAACGAGACATATGCCAACTGGGCCGAGGAGACATGGGACTGGATGGTTGAAGTTGGATTCATGGACAATAAATACAACATCTATGACGGCGGCCATGTTGAACACGACTGCAAAGATATCAACCGTGCCCAGTTCTCATACAATAATGGCGTTTTCCTTCAGGGGGCTGCGTACATGTACAACTATGTAAGTTGATACCGTTGGGAGGGTTCTTGCACTTTGGCTGACGCTGCGTGAACAGACAAATGGCAACGCGACGTGGAAGAAGCGAACCCAGGACTTGCTGGATGCAACTCTCAAGACCTTCTTCCCCGACGACATTGCTTATGAAGTGGCTTGCGAGGAGCACATGTCGTGCACCACGGACATGCTGAGCTTCAAGGGCTATATACACCGGTGGCTTGCCGTGGTGACGCAGATTGCAGACTTTACGGCACCCCAAATTCTCAGGGTTCTCAAGACGTCGACCGAGGCAGCAATTGCAACCTGCACCGGAGAGGCCAATGGGCGGACGTGCGGATTCAAGTGGAACAAGAAAGTGTATGACGGGAGCCACGGAGCAGGACAGCAGATGAATGTGCTGGGTGCTGTGTCATCACTCCTCATCGGCCAGACGAAAGGACCCGTCACGAACTCGACAGGAGGCACCAGCAAGGGCGACCCGAATGCGGGCAGCCAATCCGATAATTTCAACGACAAAAAGCTGCCGCCAACAACTGGCGACAAGGCGGGGGCTAGCATTCTTACGCTTCTTGTGTTGGGTGCGGCGGTGGGGACGTTTGGGTGGATGAGCGCGCAATGAAGGGGGTTGAATGATAACGAGGACAAGATGGGAATTGGATTCGGGCTTCGCAAATACCAAGGTAATTTAGACTTGCGTGCGGTTGTGGGCAGTCACGAGCACACGCACATCGGTTCAATGTAATCGCTGCATTATTTCTCTTTCTTTTTCACTGTCTTGGTTTGGGAGAATGGAGTTGATGAGGGTGGGGGGATGGGCTTGAATCAGGAGGGGCTGCTCCTCTTCACCTGGGTTGGCGTTGGATTACCCTCCACTGTACGAGGCTTTCTGTATATGAGGCATTCTATTCTCTCACTGCACCCATTTGTTGTTATTTCTTTGTATGCTTGTAGCGATTCTTCTACTGTTCAACACTCTGTGGCTCTGAGGAGACTAGTCTAGATGTTACTATGGATTATCTTTAATCATATCCAGGTGGGAGGTGTTTCGGGGTGATCGCTGGTACTTAAGTATGCATAAGGACGGGATGACAAGATGTCGAGACAATGGCCACCCTTGGCCCCTTTGTGACGACATTCTGGAATGTTTAACACGGATATTTTCAGGGGTTTCCTGTTTTTGCTTGGTATGAGATGAGGGGTTTCCAAGACATTGGTGACCCTTGATTCCAGGAATAGACTTAGGTGGTTATGGATGACTACGGATTCTGGTTGACCCAGGGCCAGAGGTTGTCGCCGCACCCGAAAGGACGGGGTCCGGGTTCAGAGGCTGGTTGGAATTATTAAGTTAGATAGGATTCGGCGCTGGTTGGATGGATGCCAAGAGCCGATTGATCTAGTTCTAGGGAGGTCGTCATACACACCGCCCCCCGCCCCTTCGGTAAGGTGCATACGTTTCACAACGAACGACATCTCTGACAACAACGCATTTCATACACCTTTTTGGTAGAGGGGATACCACGATTGAGACTCTGCCCATAAATTACTCCCTTTACCTCGTCAGCATAATTATTGCTTTTTAACTCGGTAGTAAATAAAAAAAGAGGGAATCTGTGAAAATGCCGGTCCCCGATTTCACCAACACGGCCCTGTTCCCATCCTTCCTCTCCATCCCCGAACTCTCCTCGTCCCCGACTTCGAAAGACGGAGGAGAAAAAGAAGAAGAATGGTTTCTCCTGGGCCAAATCCGCGACTTCATGACCATCACCATGCCCACCATCATCCTCCTGGACCGGGACAATTCGCCGTTCGCGCTCATCTTTGAGGGGTACGGCCCGGAGGGACTCCCCTTCTCCAAGATGGGTTTGAAGAAGAGCGCGACGGCCGTCATCCCCCGCGCGAGGAGGACCCCCCAAGAGGGGAAGAGGGGGTTTGTGGCGGTTGAGAGGGCGGATTTGACCAAGGTGAAGGTTATTCCCGGGGAGCTGAAGCGTGTCCTTGGGGTGGCCGAGGTGTTGAGGTTGAGGAGGGACGGGGAGGGGGGCAGTTGGGAAATGGGGTGTGAGACGTGTGGTGAGAAGAAGGGCGAGGATGGGATGAAGAGGTGTACGGGGTGTGGGGAGGTCAAGTATTGTAGTAAGGTGAGTTCATTGAGGGATGATTCATTTGATCCAAACGAGAGGCTAATGAATGGGGGTTACAGGAGTGTCAAGTTAAGGGGTGGAATGAGGCCGGGCATAAGAGCGATTGCAAGATCATCAAGGCTATCAGGGACATTTGGGGGAATTGATTTGGGGGTATTTAGGGTTGGGTTGGTATGATGAGGTCGAGGCAAATCATCGTATATACATCGTGATATGAAAGTCATTCATTGCCTTAATGAAATCCATGGAGTAATAAGCCTTTCACCAAGCTAATTTGCTGTCATCAATTTCCACTGAAATGGTCGGAGACATAGCATGATATGGAAGCCATGCACTGTTTTGTAAACCCCAAGGTGGTTTACACACCAAACTTAAGCAGCTCGCTCAGGCAGTTTCTTCCTCTCCTTTATTTACTTCTTCACCCACCTTCTTGGCCCCGCCCTCTTCCTTCTCCTCCTCCTCGGGCATCATCTCATACATGATATCCGTCCGGACAGTAAACTTGACCCCCTTGAGCACGTCGTCCCCCGAATGCAACAGCTTGCGATGCTGAAAGATGAGAACCCGCCCGGCCTTGGGGTTGACATCCATCTTTCTTTTCTCGTCATTCGACAAGAACGACGTGGCGCCGCCGACCAGCTCCACGGCATCGGCATTTTCGCCTCCCTCGGCCTTGGAGTCATTCAAGTAGAAGTGCGCCGTGAACAGGGACTCGATCGTCCGGCCGTCTTTGCTTTCGCCGTACGGGCCGTCGCAATGCGCTATCACATCACCACCCATTCATTAATCATCTCCTCAACTGCGTGACCCGGGGGGGGGGGGGGGGGGGGGGGAAAAAAAAAATAATAAAAAAAAAAAAAAACAAAAAAAACCCAACCAAACAAATCATGTATTATTTCAGGCCCATTTAAGTAAGAAGGGGTTGGATTTTGGAACATGTTTTTAAAATAATACGATAAATTTATTTTTTTTATTTTTTTTAAAATTAAATTTGAAAAGAAAAAAAAAAAAAAAAAAAAAAAAAAAAAAAAAAAT
>JAPDFK010000360.1:0-46570 GCA_027569635.1 Lasiosphaeriaceae sp. G1095 | reverse complement strand
GTCTTACTGAGGTTTTTCCCCCGTTGATGCGCGGCCCGCCCCTCTCCGGCTTGATTACTTACCCCACCCCCCGCTAGGAATATTTTTTACTTTCCTCCTTTTTTTTTCTACATCAGCCCCCCCCCCGCGGGGGGGGGGGTTGGTTGTCCTGCCTCCGTCCCCGTTGCGGGCCCCCGCCGGTCTGGTGGTGCCCCCCCCCCCCCCCCCCCCCCCCGGGCAAATGCAGCCGGCACGCCCTCTGTATGTACGCTCTGCCATTGCGGGACTTGGGCTTCAACAACACCACGACAGTACTGACACGCAAAATCTTGAACATTGGCCATCGCCATTTCGTCGACCAAGTTTCTACGCGCGATTGCGATGATCCTTCCGCATTGAGCTACCCCAGAGATTCCCTTCATGTTACCCAAGACTCGTCGCTCTTTTACAACCAAAGTTGAAACTTTCGCGGACTCGCAACAACAGATTGTCAATTCCTCCAACATTGGTCAAATATGAACCAGGAAACAGTTTCCGGGTTCAGGACCAAGTAATCATATACAATACTGTGCAGGGATCGATCAATCCCAGCTGGCTCGTCACAGGCGTCTTGCCGCAAGAGGCTTCAAAGTTTCACTTTGATAGCATGATGACGATGATGATGATGACGATGATTGGAGAGACGAGGAAAAAACATGGGTTGGATGGGATGTTATAATAAAAGAGAGCACCGGCGATCGATGACGGTCCGGGATCTGAGCTGGAGCAGGGTATAACATCTCGTTATTTTCTTTTACGCCATCCTCTCCAAGAGGAGGATCTTCGCTTTCTACTTTGATTTCCCTATTCCCTTCTTCGCATTTTGTTAGTCATCAGACTGTGCACACCTAGTTACCCAGAAGAAAGACTTAGTTTTGTTGGTCGATAAGTACCTGTGGTTTGTTTGCCATTTTATGATAACATCATTCAGTTTCGTAGAGCAATGTAAAAGAAAAAACCGGCTAACACTATCCCTCAGGCCCAATGCAGCTTAGTAATTGCTAAACAAAGACAAATGAGGAAATTTTCATCGTTACACAAGAAAGAATTCCCTCTCCAAATATTGATTCGTGTCGACGTTCCTGACCCCCTTCCTGAAATTCACATATTCGGTAAATCCCACACGCTCAAAGACATTTCCAAATTTCCGATCCAGCCCACCGACCTCCTTTAGGACAAGACAGCACGTTGTCCGCGATGCTTCAAAGGCGTCTGTCGACTGCATGAGCCAGCGGGCATATTTGACCTTTTGCGTCAGAAGCGGAAACACGTACAGCGTGTCTCTAGGCCGGACCTGCGACGGGCCAGGGCTCTCAATATCACAGTCAGGAGAGAAGAGCACGCGGCCCCTGTCCTCTTCGGCATCAAGCACCTGAGTGCCAACCAAGTCGCTGAGCACATACGCCTTCTCAGCACCGTCCTTGCCAGTCGGCCGGAGTCCCCACCCGGTCTCAAAAATGTTGCCACGAAGTCGCAGGGAGCAGCCCTCGTCCACAGGGCCGAACGGATCAGTCGTTGCAAGTGAGACATGTGTCTCCAAGACCTCAAACTGTGGTTCTTGATCATGAGCTTCAAGGTACCGCACCGCGTCGAGCACAGACGCCCATGACCACGACGGTGCCAGATACTCCACCGGTCGTGGCCGACGACGATTGCCACTACCGCTGCCAACAACCTCTAGCCGTTGCTCGTCGGCCGTGTTCCGAAGCAATGTCTCGCCAACAAACCATGCCATGTCTCGTGGGAGGGATTGGAGCCACAGGCCCGCCAAATACTCTGTCGCTGGGCCCGACATCACAACCGATTTCCCCTTTTTATCGTGAGACTCGGGAAGCTCCGAATACTCTGGAAGCTTTGAGTACTCAGGGGGCGCGTCGTTGAGGGGCTCAAGTTCCGAGTTTGGGTTGTGGTACTTATACACAGCGGCCGCGAGCCCGGAGAGGGCTGCAAGACGATCCGTCAGAACTGTCAAGCTGAGCCCGCTAAACATGGGCACGAGCTCGTCCCACTTCAGATCCTTCAGATTTGTTCGTCGGCGCAGTAGCCCATGCTGTGCTGTGGTTGTCGAGCGAATTGACGAGAATCCAGAGTCCAGACCACTGTTTTCTACCAAAAACTGGGACACGCCGCCGCACTCGCAGGCGATACACTCAGGGCACTCGAATATTACCTCGTCTTTTGTAAAGTGCAGCACGCGAGGAGCCAGCCAGCGATCCTGCAACCGCCAAGCACGGGTGAGTAGTGGGAAGTCTTGTCCCACGGTTCCCATGTCCTGCATATGCACGAAATGCTGCGCCGGGGGCTTGCCAAAGTCGGTGGGATAGGCCAAGAGGCTGAAATCACCCGGGTCAGACGGTGAACGAACCGCTGGCCTGCGAGTGGCATCGACGTCGAAGCCTACGTCTGGGGACGGTGAACTCGTTGCGGCAATGCACAGCTCGCAGTGCGAGAAGTACTGAGCCATCTGCGGTGACTCTCGCTGCCAGTCATCGACGCTATCCTGCTGAATGCAAAGCGTAGCGATCCAGAGTCGCGAGATGCCCAGTCGTCGGCAAACGGCGATGGCGTTGGCGAAGACGGGCGGGATGATTCCGTGCGGGATGGCGTTGGAGAATTGGACTATGGTGCTAGCGCTGAGTGCACATATTGTCCTCCCATCCCACGAATGGCTGAGGCAGGCGTACTTTCCCCTATCCCCAGGGGATGAAGTCACCACCTTCACCGTGCCGTCCTGGGCGCTGATGTCAAGATACCGGGAGGGTAGGGCAGGCAGAAATTCCCAATTGCCCTTTTCATTACGACTCTTCTCCACTTCATTTTTCTCTCTTCGGCCCTTTTCATTTTCGGCGTCATCGTGATTATGCCCGCTCGCATGTTGATGCTGGGTTGAGCAGACGCGAATCCACTCCTCAATGACCGACCACCTCCGCCCTGGCTGTAGCCAGCATGGATCGGTCTTGTTTATTGTTAGAGTCCTGAGATGTCGAGGAACACGACCGAATTTCTCATTCTCATTTTCCTTTTCCTTTTTGCCTGCCCCGGGGAGGTCCACGACCAGTGTGCAGCGTGCCTCTATCAGCACGGTCGGTTGCTTTGGCTTGGGCCGAAGCCACGTCGTTCTACTACCTCCGCCACCTGGTGCAGCTCTGATCACCAGCTGAACTTCTCGTCGTGAGTGGTGATTCACGGCCCGTGGTCCAGGGGCTGTAATGATCCATGCTTGGTGGGACGTGGTGTCAGGCGTATATAGTGTGATGGTGTCGTGAACGAGTCTGCAAACAACACACCGTAAACGAGCAGACCTTACATTGGTCAGGTTGAGTTCGACGGTTCGTCCTTCCCAGGGGGTGTACAGAACGCCGGCGTAGAATAGTTCCCGGCAACCAGTACAATCTGAACCGGATTGGCGTCTTTGTCATAACAGATAATAAAAGGTCAGCCACCATCAACCCCAGTTACGGAACAGCCAAGGTATAATTATACTTAACTCACAAAACCAGTCTGCCTTCTTTCACAGTTATGAGGAAATTCAGCTCAATTTTCCTTTCAGCCCAGCCATTGTCACCCTCAAAGCTTGCGGTCAGTACCCCGTTGTCCAATCTGGTTACACGTGCGGGTTCAGGGATATCTGGACTTGAGAACCACGGGCCGCCGAACATTTGATCAAAACGAGGCCCTATCACCTCGTTCAGGATAATGACGGATTCCTGGAAACTTCCTCCCGATAATCGAATGTCAGCAACCAAATACCAGTACCTTTTCCGCGTGAAATTCACGAGGCGGATATTTGTGGCGCCAGGAAGCCATGCATTCCCAGAATACGACGCCCATTGGCCGTCTCTGAGGACTTCGCAGTCGAGTTCCAAGGACGAGATATTCTGCCTCAGGGGTCGCAGAGCGCCGTCATTGCATCGCAGAATGGCCTCCAGCGAAATCTCGGCGCGATTTTGTCCCTGGGATGCGTTGACGCCACGCTGTTTCCACACTGCGTGCAGCGTTGTGTCGGTCAGACGGACAGAGACTGCTGACGACGAGAAACGGCTGCCGTGCTTGTCAAACGCGCCATCTCTATGGCCGAGGCACTTGTCCAGGTCGAGGTAGCAGTCTCGGTAGCTGCCATCGGGCTGGACGCATTGGGCGACGAGAAGGAACTTGTCGACGAGCCTCAGATTGCGGCACGATGGCTTGAGGCGCTGGGACTCGGTGCGATGGAAGTGGATGCTGGGGAACCCGGATTGGTGAAATTTTATCTCGATCAGAACCTCGTCGTGCCACCACACACCACCACTGGTCTTCAGCTCTGCTTGTAGCGTGTTGCCGACCAAGACGATGTTTCGCGCGCTGTGCGAAAAGTACAAGGCAAATGGCAGGAAGGTGCCTTCTTTATTGCCAAGCCCGCAATCGATGTTGAACTCGTGGGTGGCCGGCTGCCCGAACCAGTCGGTGTACTTGACATGCAACTGCGTGTTGTCAGTCAATGACAAAGAGAGCAGGCGCGGCTCTGACATTGCGTGGACTTCGACGATCTGGGGAGTTCCTGCCAGTTATTGATTTGATGTTTGACGTGGGGAAAGGGGAGAGGACGATTGTGGGGCACAAATCCCCTCTTCTTCTTGCGGTTAATTACGGGATTCTCGGCATCCTACCCTGCCTGCCGAGTAGCTACGTCGTTGAAATCGAGTGGGTTCAGTCAGTTGGGGGCGGATTCACGAACTCCACAGCGTAGCTGCCCGCCCGCCCCTGCACGAACTCTCCATTCTGATGTGGCACTTGTGACATGGTGTGAGGTTCTGCGCCAACACTGCAGGCGAGACAGATTGAATGCTGCCAATAATTATGGCAAAATCACTGACTCCAGTGTCAATACAGACGTCATCATGCCCTATTAACGTCAATAATAGCGCGGTCAAGTTGCTTCCTTCAGAATGTAAACGGCCTCCTTCTGTACCACCAGCTCCAACCAGCGGGTCAAAAGCACGGTATGATGCCTGTTTATCAGAAACAAGATAAACCACGTGGTGAAAGCCGAGATAAAGTACCAAATACATATATTATTTAATAAAAGTACATGGGTGAAAGTCTTCCCCAACAATTACTGGACTAGCACTGGGGATTCCCAACTTGCGTGTCCTATAAAGCCATATTGGAGATACTCCGCCTTGATATAGGTAGAAGAAATATATTCTGTTTGGTAGTAGTTTGAGTTGGCTGCTTAAATATTCAAGAGAAGGGATGATAGTGAAGAAAGGGAAGAAAGATTAACTATAAGATATTGTAAGCCTATTTACTTTTAGTTAAATAGGTTTATAAAGCAGCCCACTACGATTATTTGAGAGGCCGCGGCCATTATTATAGCACTGGTCTAGAATGCACCTAAATTAGTAGTTAATTAACCTACAATAGTTAGGATAAATATCAAGCTACTACCCCCACTACCCCTACTAACTCCTACCTGTAATAAATATTATAGTCTTTAAATTAACTTTATATGAGGAACTCTTAGATTAGTAGGGCAGTACCTCTCAAAACTTCTCACAACGGAAGAAAACTCCTTTTCTAGGACGGCAGTGCCTAAAACCAACCTCTCGAAAAAGAATTACGTTTTCCTTGTCACTACCTACTTACTTAAACTATTTTTAATCGTTTCTCTAATTCTAATTACAGCCTAAATAGCGTCTAAGTTGGCTTAAGTAAAGCGGCGAAAGGCGGTGTGCTTAACTAGGGGGTTGCGAGGGCAATGAAGACGTGATGCAACAGCGCGAAAAGCGGCCACTTCTTTTTTCGTGGCTCAGGGTAAACGCTGCATCGTGAGGCAACGAGACGCCAGCACGAAGAGCAATTCTTGCAGGTCCGAGGCTGGCAACTGCTTGATTGCCAAGTGGAATGAGGTCCCCTGCACCTGGTACGAGGCTACTTTACACTCGAGCGTCGGTCGCGGCACCCACGAGGCCCTTGACTATTTCGTTGTTTATTTCATATACACGAAGCTGAGAGGGGGGAGGGAAGGCTACCAGAGCACATGAGCATCGTGTAAACATCTACCTACAGAGAATTCACTGATCAATCTTGGCGTGAGCTCTTGCCCTTGCCTGTGAACTTACCTCTGAAAACAATAACAAAGCCTCTGAATGAAGACCAGGTCCTGACGCTCTCATACACAGAGATCAGATGCTCAAATGCAGTCCTAAACCATCAATAACCACATATAACGACATGATAAAGAAAAAAAGTATCATCAAACAACACCCGCCTCCTCCTGCGCCCCCCACAAGCCCACGAACCCAACCCTTCCCGTCGCCATCGGCGTCAGCCTCTGCACAGCATGCGGCGCCCTATAATTCAAGAACTTTCTATTCAACCAATCCCTCGCCTTCCACGTCTGTCCCTCCAGATCCTGGAACTCGGCCTCGTTATTCGCTCTCAGGAAAAAAATCGTCGCGTACCGCGGCCCTGCCGTCCACCTGTCATGGCAGGGCACCACGCGGTGGAGGCACGACTTGAGCGCGCAGCCGCTCAAAAACTTGACAGTATCGCCCATGTTGACTATCGCGTGCGAGTTTCGTGCGGGGGGCACGTATTGCCATTCGCTGGTGTGGGGGCTGCACACTTGGAGGCCCCATTGCGTGTTGAAGAGGATGGTGACGCTGCCCGTGTCGGTGTGCGTGAAGTGCCCTGTGCTGGTGTTGGGGGGCAGGTCTTTTTCGAAAGGGTAGTGTTGGAGGACGGCGGTGGTGGTTGAGGGGAGGGAGGCAAGGTGGAAGTTCTCGAGTCGGGAGGAGCCAGTGAGACCGAGAGAAGTGGAGAGGCGGGAGAGGATTAGGAGGGAGATGGTGTGGGATTCGGAGGTGAATGCGGAAAAGGCGGCCCGGTGGGCCTGTGCGCCGGAGGGGAGTTGAAGGGCGGAGTTTGGTTCAGGGAGGAGGATGGCGTCGGCTGGGATCTGTGTTGTTGTTTAGACTAGTAGGAGTTTGATGAAGGCAGAAGATGTTTTTGGTGATGGGCTTACCCGAAGTCCCTCACATCCGTCTTTCTTGCCCTCCACGTTACCCGTGTCAAGGCTCCTCGGCTTGTAACTACTTTCTGTTATCAGTCTGTTTCTGGCGCGTGCGGTGAAACAATCAAGCCAACCTGCCCGCAGATATTAAACGTTCCCCATTCCTCATTTTGGTCCTTCAGCTTCTCCTCCAGTGGTTGGCCAAAGTACTGCATGGCGACGTCAAAGAGTGTGTCAGCCGACTTTCTGTACGAAGTCGCGATGTCGGAGGTTAGACCAAGGTAGAAAAATCCCCATTCCGAGCATGCAGACAGCAGTTTTTCTGCTTCAGCTGCGTCATTGCTGAGGAGCTTCTCGTAGCTGACGACGGTGAGGTTGGCGATGGTGCTGGATGGAGGGGTCTCTGCTCCAAGTAGAGGGGCAGCGTTATCGATATGCATTGTCGGAGCTTTTGGCATCAGAGGATTGAGCTCGTGCGTGAGATTTGATCGCAATGTTGAACAAAGGGACGAGTCATGGTTATTAATTAGGTTGGGCAGATATGAAGCTTTTAATACGTCGTGAGTTTTCCTGACTTCCTCAGTTAAGACTGGTCGTGCGGAAAAACGAGGCTCTTCCGATCACGTCCTGATTGACAATTAGGAAAACAACTGGATATCTTGAACTTTGTTCCTCGTATCCCGACCAATAAAACGCGCTTTCCCCCCACTTTTACCCTCCATCTCACAACGCTCATGAAACCTCATTGGGTCAGGGCAGCCCGTGTGTGCAATCAACTGGTCAAAACCAATGGTCAATACCACAGCCTCGTCGTGCCAAGATAATAAGCTGTACCTCGAGACCCTTGCAGCTCGGTGTGTCAAGCAGGGTAGAAATGCAAAAGTTCTCCGAGGAGACGGGCGAGAGATGCGCACCCAGGTCCGGCGGCTGGCACGCAAGCCCTTCCGACCATTTTGGTTGGGCAAAACTGTGGCATCTGGAGCGGGAAGTCTTCTAGAAGCATGCATGCAAACACTGCCTCGAGACTGCATGAGCGTCGGCGTCCAGATAGGAAATGCGGTCTGACCAGACAAGGGCGTCTACCTAGTGTTTTCTCCCAGCACCCGCACCAACAAACTTGGCAGCGTCAATTCCGCGATAAGCGCAGGCAACGCTACTGACTGGGCAAGTCGTCAATGTGACTTTCGGTTGGGAATATGCCGCAACTTGGCCATAGCACATAGGACACTGGTGGATAATTAAGGGTCGGATGATAGTCTCGTCTCTCCCCAAAAGCAGTTGACCTCTGGCATTCCTTGCAGGTCGCTGCAATTGCTGCGAGATCATGCTAGCTTTGAACGCGGTCAGTCTTGTCACAGAGGGACGATTTCTGTACAAAGACAAGGGGCCAATCACATCGCTGACTCCTGTCTCGGCGCCGTGGAGTTGTACGACTGCAGCTTACCAGCTTCCAAGCACTTCTTAGTCTAGGTGGGGGCATGAACGCCGGTCCAGAATGTCTCAGACTGTGCGAGCTGTGCTCCATCACGTTCCTTCTGCTGCCGGTATCGCCGCCCTCGACGCCACGCCAACGGCGCTGAACAAGTTGGTTCACTCACCTTTCCCCTTGGCCCTTTGTCTTCCAAACTTCCGATCCGTCGAGTATGACGGCAGCAGCACTCTGCCTTCGACAAAAGAACCATCAGACCCCACCTCACCCCTTTCCGCCAGCAGCACCTTTGCAGGTCATCAAACACCTCAGCAACAGTCGCCAGTTCCTTCAGCCCAGAACGACTCGCTTGGTTCATCCCCAGCTGGATTTTCCGATGCAACTTTTTGGGAACCTACGCACGCTATTTACTCATATACCACCCCGGAATCATTTCCAGAACCCGTCGCTCATTTTGCTCCGTCAACTTTTCAAGCGACATATAGCCCCCCGAACACTCGCCGCAGTCCGATTCCGGCTCGAGCCAGCATCGACGACAGCCCCATACCGGTCCTCGAGGATGAAGGGCCGGCTGTTGGTGGCGAGACTCGAGTGTTCCAGAGGTTATTAGCTAATACCAAACCCGTGTTGAGAGCTCCGGTATCAATTCTAACGTGGCCTCTCTCAGACTCGTATATTTCACTCGCAACCACGCCAACTTTCATCATCTGCGACGGCAAAAGGTGCTTCTGACAATTTTCAGGAAGGAGTCGACAAAAGTTCTCCGATTCCAACTCACAACACAGTATCCAGTCGAAAGAGACAGTTTTGAGTGTTCGTCAGACTCGGATGATGAATTTTTTTTTATCCGGATAAATCGCTAACGAAACTCGCAGTACATCCCAAGCTCCACGAGCTCGTGGTTGCGTACGGCTACATATGCGGGCCCGTGTGGGAGAATGTCTTATACTTTCAGGAGAAGCCGTCGCGGCGGTGCAGTGAGCGTCTTGCCTTGGCGGAGAGGAATATTGTTTCCATGTGTCGGCTGGATTCGATGGAAGGTATTTACTATACCCAGAGACCACTCCCCTGCACTAAAGAAAGAGGTCTAATCAAGTTTATGTGGTTGTTCACGGCAGATGTCGCAGAACTGCAAAAAGCCCTCCTGGGCGAGAAACTAGCACTCGACATCGCATCGGTTCACTCGGTCCGCTACGAACAGCGCAAGGAGACCATGGAGATCTCCACCTGCCGGGTCCAGGTTTGGCACGAAGACCGCCTGTCTCCCTCGATGCTGAAATCTAATCTCGGCGGCCGGCCAATGGAGAACACGCGGCCACGGCTGACGCGGGTGGTCATTTTCCTAGGGAGGAGAGAGGAGTATATTTTCTTTTTCAGTAAGTATTTTCCAACTCCCCTTGGGATCAAACTTCTGATTAATATGTGTGCGACAAGTCAACGACGACGTAGAACTCATCAGAAACTACGACGATGACCCGTACCAACTCTCCGTCGTAGTCCAGGCGCGGAAACAAGGGCATCGCCGCCCTTCGCTGCGCGCCGTCACTGGCAGAGGAAACCCGCCGTCAATGTTCAAGCTGTGGCACGCTCGTCGCACTTCGCATGCGGCGGGCTTTCTACTTGGCGAACCGTGTGTTGATCCAGACAATGATGACTCGTTTCGGGATTGTAAGAGTATTGCTATTGAGTTTGAGGACAGGAAAGGTATGTTGATTAATCTACGTATGCAATCCTACATGGGAAGGTGATGCGCTGACACGTGTTGTGGCAGCATATCGAAACTTCGTAGAGATCTGGGACCAGGCCATCCAGTTCCGCCGCGGCAGCAGGAAGAAGTTGGACGTGATAGAAACGAAAATGTCGCAGGAGCGGTACATGGCTCGGGATGCTATTCGCTTGGTTTTTTGAGCCCAGCGAACAGCAGAAATTTCATTGTAATTAAATACATGATACTGGTTTGTAAATGTGTGAGTTGAGATATCAAAAACCCGAAATGGAGGTAATTATTTACACAGCATATATTGACAATCACTGTGATCCGAGGTGTCTATCCAGGACCAAACGCAATACATGTCCATTGGGCGGGACCCTCTCACAGACCTCGGCACAAACGACATGCAGGAGAACATTCTCAGTGTTCCATTCGTCGCGGGTGCCTGAAACGACTGGGGAGATATGATAAGGATATTATGTGCTGCGTGAGGGCTCATAAGATACGCGCCACCAAGGAGCAATTCCTGGTTCGCTATAAATCGCGCTTTCTAGGCCTGTTGATGAGCTAAGTGGCGGCACCAGCTCGGTCTGCGCCCAGCACCGAACTTGATATGCCTGCACCGGGGTGGATTTTGTTATTTCTCTACCTGCCAAGGCCGCCCTGCCCCACTAGAGTTGGACGGTAAATTAGGGTTGGAGAGGCTTGCATATGTGCGATTCATTACCGTTTCCGAAGGCTAGAGCCGAAGTGGGTGAGGCGCCAGCGGTTTTGATCAGGGAGAATTTTCCGGAAAGTTACAGCGTGGCACAAAGTTGCTAGAAGGAACTTCTGACTTGTTCGTTCATCCCCTTATCCAACCCCCTTGTAAGTCACGACAAGTAACAAAATCAACTGCAGCGCAGGTATAGAAGGAAGCAAGATAAGACAGAAACCACATTGTGACCTGCTGGTAGATACGGTGCCGGCATCCGAACTGCTAAATCTCCCATGTGTTATCATACTAGCCCTGACCGTTGCCCAGGCAGATATCATCTCGGTCTAAGAAATTGGTTGGGATCTGCCGAGGCCCAAGCGTGCTCGTCGCGAGCCCTAGGGCAGGGCTTGCGAGCACCCAGCCACTACAACATTCGAAAACGCTGCTGCACCCTCCATTGGCTACGCCAGTGCTGCAGTCAGACTGCCGGTCCCCCCCCCCCACCCCCTCGATGCAGAGCTTCGGTGAAGCATTCTAGAAGGGCTGCCTACCCTTGAGGTCCAACTTTGTGAGTGGCTATTAGTCTTGCCAGTGGAACTCGATGACATACGGGGCTGCAGCAGCCGTGCGTCAGTTTATCGTATCTAGTTGCCTTCTCCTGGCCGCTCAGGTGAAAGAATCAAGGTGTTACCGTCTCCCCCCCCCCCCCCCCCGCGGCCCATATGTCGTCTGCTTGGCCAGCTCCCCATCTCCTGATCGCCCGGTTACCCATTTCCATTGAAGTCAGACGTTTTTTACTGCCCAAATTACCTCACATTGTAAGCCGGAAGAACTCCTAAAACATGGAGCCTGCCAAGGTATTCCGGCAAAACATCTTTGACCTCGAGATCTTCTCACCCAGCTTTGCCGATGGCGGCACGCCCGAGAGGGCAGACTCGTTGAATATCAGCGATAAGTTCGAGAATGGCGAGTCGCAGCATTTCTTCATCCCGGAGCATCGGAAGCTGGGCGTCACGTCGACGACGCTGCTGATTGTGAACCGCATGATTGGGACGGGTATCTTTTCGACGCCGTCGACCATCATCCAGGCCACGGACAGCGTCGGGGCATCGCTGCTGTTCTGGGTACTTGGCGGGTTCATGACTCTCTGGTAAGTCCTTGCCTCAGCGATACGATATGACTCGTGATAGCTAACGATGACTATACACTACAGCGGGTGAGAAATACGAAAGCATCTTTCTTTCAAAAAATCCTTCTGACATGGTAATTATAGAATGTTTGCATATCTTGAGCTTGGCACCGCTTTGCCTCGTTCGGGAGGGGAGAAGCTCTATGTATGTCCAATTTCTCTCTCTCATATCCCAAGCCATACTAACACATCCTCGCAGTTGGAGAAGGTCTACACACGGCCCAAGTACCTGGCAACCTCCATCTTTGCAGGTAATTAATTACGCTATTGAGGTTCCAAACCGACCTGAGAATAGGACACTAATTAACCATATCCCATGAACACAGTGGAAATTGTCTGCTTCGCCCACTCCGCCGCAAACTGCATCAACTTCAGCTCGTACATACTGCGCGTCATCCACGGCCTCGACACAACCCTCAAAAAAAACTGCGGGCGGTCCAGCACAGGCCTCGGCCTCGTGCCGCCGTCGCCGCTGTCTGAGGAGTGGACGAACAAAGGGATCAGCATCGCGGCTATTACTTGTAATTACGTCCTTCCCCCTACCTCCCCCCCTCACTCCCTCCCACTCATTCTAATTATGTCTTACTAACGCACCCTCTCGAAAAGTCGTCTGCCTCATCCACGCATTTACCCCGAAATTCGGCGTCTACCTGTCAAACGCCCTGGGATTCTTCAAGCTCGCCATGTTGTTACTGGTGGTGTTTACGGGGTTTGCCGCGCTGGCGGGCAACCTCAAAGTTCCCAAACCAGATAATTTCTCGACCTTTGATGGTGCGGGCGCCGCGTGTCCGTCTATTCTAGAAGATACGTCGGGCCGGGCGGCGGATTTCTCGCTCGCGCTGATGCAGGTGCTGTATAGCTATTCGGGTTGGGAGAATGCTAATTATGTGAGTTTTTCTGACCGGGTGCTTCCTTGTTTGGGGATATAATTATGGAGAGCTGACGCTGGTGGGTCGATGGATGTAATTAGGTCCTGACTGAAGTCCGGAATGCCCCCGAGACGCTCAAGATTGCCGCGCCGCTGGCGAATTTCACGGTCACGGTGCTGTATATCCTGGCTAATATCGGATATGTGAGTATTACATCCACTCTTCCTAACTTCATAACACGGTTGCTGACGATATTTCCCAGTTCGCCGCGTCCTCCAAGACGGAGATTGCGAACTCGGGCACAACCGTTGCGGCAAGCTTCTTTGCAAATGTAAGCCATTTCTCCGAGCTTCAGAGAGGTCCGCCCGCTAACGTCTGTCTCAGGTCTTTGGCGAGGGTGTATTCATCACGCGTGTTTTACCATTCATCATCTCCCTCTCGATTCTAGGAAATATTTTCTCGCAGACATTCGCCGCCGCAAGAGGTACGTATTACATCCCAGTCTTCCCAACTTGTCCTATTAGTTATTTACTGACAGCTGTGAAATGATACTAGTTAAGCAAGAGGTAGCCAAGGAAGGCATCCTTCCCTTTTCCCGGTTCTTTGCGAGCGACTGGCCGATCCAGACGCCGACCGGTATGCCAATCTTTTGTCCCCCCCCCAAGAGAAAAGAAAGAGAATCTGACCTTGATGAAAATTCAAATATAGGCGGCCTCCTCCTGCACTGGATCTTCACTGTCGCGCTTGTCGTCGGCCCCAAAACCGGCGATGCGTACCCTTTCATCTCTCTTCTCTACACATACAGCCAAAGCTGGGTGAAACGTAATTAACACTTTCCCCCTCCACCAAGCCTACATCTATCTAACAAGCCGAATGATTAGTCTTGATAGCATGCGGCCTCATCTACCTTTCGCTCAGCAAAACCAGCGACTGGAAAGACCAGCGCACGAGCTTCCACACGAGCAACTACTTGACGGTGCCCTGGGCGCTGTCGCTGCTGTTTGTGCTGTCTGCACCCTTTATCAAGAATAGCACCATCACGCCGACGATTCCCTGGTACGTGGTGCCCGCCGTGGGGTGCTCGATTTTGGTGATAGGCTCGGCGTACTGGGTTTATTGGCTCAAGATCTGGCCCCTGTTTGGGTACAGTGTCAAGCATGAGCGCGAAGTCCTGCCCGATGGGAGTGAGAGAATCAAGTATACGCGTGTGAGCAAGGAGAGTGCTGGTTCGGTATGTAATATGCAGTGTCGTCTTGAGTGGTTGGTGTTTTGATGCTAACAGATACACGCAGCATGCTCGCAAGCGTAAAGTTCCATGGTATTAATTAATCGCGATCGGGCTTTTCTGAACTGGGACATGATTAATGATTTCCTGTTTATTGTTTCTTCACTTTGTTGCATCATATACGAACTCTATATTACCAGATATACGGCAGAAAGCAAACATGAGTTTGGGTTTTGGTATCCTTGTGTCTCGATATATCATGCTGCTATATAAGTACTGTGCCTTCACCGGCTCGTACTGTTTCCTCCTCTATCTACTCACCCGGTGCAAGTACCACTGCAAGATATGCAGAGTTTCCCAGTTCCCAATCCCAACAACCACCGTCTCTATTATGAAAAAAAAAAAAACAATTCCAGTAGCGCCCCCAAATCATCTTGCCTTCCTAATAATCCTAGTAACGATACATACATCTCCTGCTCCGCCTTCTCTTCCTCCCTCAACCTCTCCCTGACTACTATTAGTGCCTTCCCCAGCCTATTATTCTCCCCCCAATGCTGCTAATGCGACATGGTATGCTTGGTGGTATACCCATTCCCCCCAGACCCTGTCACGCGACACCGCCCCAGCGAGCAGCCGATTCCCCGTTGGCAAGCAGTTTGCGCTTCAACTTGGGGTTCTACCCGAACTTGGCCAGATTTCCGGCCTCGACCACGGCGCACTTGACTTGCACCCCCCACCTCGCGGTGTAAAAGCCCTTGGTCAACCTTGTTTTGTCCTCCAAAACTTGGCAGAAATAAGTAGCTCAGTCGAGACCCGAGACCAAATGTTGTCGAAAGCGCTTTGCCGCAGCGCGTGCAAGCAATGGGAATATCAGACGGCATTGGGACTGTTACCAGCTGAAAAAGGCCACTGTGTTCAATCCTCGACAGATGATCTCGCGAAGGCTCCTGCTCAACAGCCAAACGAGCCCTGGGTGGTAAGCGCGGTAGCTATCCCTTTCGCACTTTTGGAGACGCGGGAAAGGATGAGTTAAATTACTACAAGAATCGAAAACACCACTAGGAGTGGATCGTATACCACGAGTCCAGTAATTACCTCTTGTGACTTGTATGAGCTGAAGTCCGGGCGAAAATGGATTCAAGGAGGGGTTGTGCTCCGGTTTGACGAGTACGCCTTGCACGAAGCGTCACAATAGCAGACTTGGACAACAAAGGTGCAATTTATGTTCCCTTTGGCAAGGTCCCGGCCATGGCCGAGAACAAGAAGGAGCTGGACAGGATTATTGTCGATGCGCTCAGGGATGGCTCTGCCCCCTGGCGAAATTGCATTGATCTGGAGGGTGGCTAACCAGCTTGTTCTGCTCGGAGGATTCAAGGACACCACTATTACTAATTACCTTCACAAAGCCAAGGTTACGCGAAGTGGAGGGACAGTATGAAACAGCACGGGTTGGAAAGAGAGGATATGTATGAGCCAAAATTCCTATCGGCCGAGGAAAATGAAGAGGAACAGGCAGATTTAATTAGTCCTTGGTTGATATCTCTTGTGTTGATGATGCCACTTATCTCGTAATTAATTAACTGGACCATACCGACCGGCCGTTCGAAATTTCCCTCGTCTAAAAGATATTACCCTGCCAGAATCCTAGTCCATCTATAGCGAACTCAATCTCTAACGACGCATCCTCGTAGAATGCCCGCCTCGATCGCAGTGTCGTCTTCTTAGCTTCTCCTAGGGGAGGCAGAGTCGGCGGCAACCACCAAGCCTGGTCCGTCTCCAAATCCCGCTCCAAAACGAATCCAAGAAAGTCGAAGATATGGTCGCAGTCGCCGCGCAACTGCAACATAAACGTCTTGTTCCGCACGTTGATCCTCCTGTACAGGCCCGTTGGCCTGCTGAGGATGTCTAGGACGTAAGAAAACAGCGTATTGAGCGGCGTCTCCAAAATCCGCCTCTCGGCGTGGGGCGTCAAGTTGGCAAACCGCTCCGGCTCGTCGGCCCTGGCGGCGTCGAGTGACCACCGGATCCGCTCTTGGTCACAGATCAGCCGCAGGTCTTCGGCGGGCAGGCGCGGTAAGGATATCTCCAGGACGATGGTTTCTCGGCAGCGAGTGCAGCCGTAATGGGCACGGCCGAAGAAGTACGGGTCGGCTGGCGTGAGGACTGCTTGCTCTTCGGGACCGTCGATGCTGAGCGGGATGAATGCACGTGTCGGACTTGGTGGAGAATGATGAAGCACACAGAAGCCATCGGGAGTGCTCGAGAAGGCCCAAAAGGTAAAGTGGTAGCGGCAGGCCCGACATAGACCTATATAGTGGGAAATTCGTCCTCCCGCAGGGTCGCCCGTATGTGAAGGCGGATTGAATGTCTGGGAGGGGATGATGGCGAGATTGTGCGCTCCCCTGTAATTTGGTGTGCTTTCGGCGGGATACACCTGTAGCTTGGGGCATGCCCACTTCGACAAGCAACTGGCTGAGGGCGTCTGCGAGTCGTCTGGCTCCCTGAACCAATCCCCCACGAAGACACCGAACAGGTCATTGCACCATGGACCATCTGGCCACGGCCGTGGCGGCGTCCAAGCTGAGCGTTGTTCTCCTTCTCCTGTCTCGGAGCCCGATTCTTCTGCCCTCTGCATCTCATCTCCGGCCATGTTTGAGCCGCTAGCTGAGCCGCTGGCTGCTGAGATCTCGGGTGAGCCGACTATCGAGACAGCAGCCAGCGAGTCCGAGTCCGAGTCCGAGTCCGAGTTTGAGTCGATGGCTGAAGCGGCCTCGTCGCTGGGAACCGAGGTAGCGGGCGATTCAAGGACGACGTAGGGCTTAAGAAGAAAAGCGTTTCGTCCCGCAGTGGGCTCTAGTGTGAGCTCGAGGTTGAGCAGCCCATTACTCACTCTTGTCGTCCAGAATGCTACATCTTCGGGATCAACCTCGAGTTGAGCAACCACCTCCTGAAGCGAAGCCTTCCGGAAGCAGGTTGTGATGCTGTGGTGCGCTTCGACGCGGCTTCCCTGCCGTACAAACTCGAGCAGCAGGATGAAGTCCTCGGGCCGTTCGGCGTCGTGGCGCAGTTGGACAAAGACCGTGGACGATGTGATGACGGCTCGGTCTACGTCCCAGCACAATCGTGGCAAGACGTCGACCAAGGTCAGGTGCACATCAGCAAAATCGTCCACATTGTAGACCCAACAATGTCCATCTGGCAGGGAGAGTCTGGGAACGGGCTGGTCGTCGTTGGAGGAGGATTCCTCAGATATAGCATTGGCCAAGGACATGGCCGACTCCTTGTTTTGGAGGCTGGGCCTCAAGACAATCTCCACGAGTATTCGGATGAGCAGGACCCGCGGAGCTGAGGCTCGCTGACTGCTGCCTAACCAGCTGCTGTTGGACTTGGGCAGCGGTGTTGGGGTGAGAAGAGGGCCCCCCCCTGTTGGGTATGATATTGTATCTAATTAGTTAATAATTATTCTGATTATTCCGCTTTTCCGATAGTTATTTAGCATCAGGACTCTGCTTACCGGGTTTGTAGAGCGAACCTCTCGATCTTCGCATCGAGGGGCATTCCTTCGACTGCAAGGCTTGCGAGGTAATTATCATTCCGGCCGTTCTCTTTCGTTAATGCGCAGTGCGCGAAAAAAAAAAAAAAAAAAGGCGCCCAGGCAGACACGCCATGCGGATGACTGGCTCGTGATTGGCTTGCCAAGGCCCAGAGAAGTGTGGTGATGGCAGGCACACATTCTTCCTCTAGGCGATGCTTCCTCGGGCTTGTAGTTATTATATGTACTCTCACAGTCCCGATTCTTTTAACTACTTTTAATTACTTCCTTGAACGTGTCGCACGCCGCCGAGATCCGATATGCGAAGACATGGAACCGGTGCCAGGTGCAATGGCCAAATCTCGTCGACATCGCTCCCGGAGCCTGCCCGGCATCTCGAAGCGTCTAGCTGCCGGTTTTCGCTCAGTTCTCGGCCGCAAGACAACGTCGCAGAACTCGGACACGTCTGAGGATACAACTCATGACAACACCTCATTGTCCACAAATAGCAGGAATGCTAAAAAGGCCCCCATAGTTGATATCGATCCTATATCATCGCCAAGCTTCAAGAAGCAGCTGGTTTTGCACCCCTGTAGCTGGAGAACAACAAACAGAAAGTGTCCTGAGCACAGATATGTGGCCCCGAAAGGATTTCGCCCGCCTCATGCGCCAGCAAGTACCGTGCCCTCCACATCGACACAGCCCGTGCAATTGCTTGGGAGGTTGGTATTCTCACGGATAGTGGTAATTCTCGTTCTAGAGGGGCCTGCCTTTCGCATCATGACCGATCGAGAGCAATTAGAGCTACTACTTCGCCTAGCGGTCCTGGCCCCCTTTATCCCCGAAGACAAGCATTTTCTCATGAAGGCGCTCAAAGACATCAGCGAAACAGTGGCTAATTATCACTGCCGGTGGCGTGGGCGATTGCCCTGCCTTTAAGACGGCCCACTCTGGGTTCGCGCGAGAGGTATCGATGGCACTGATGGTGGGCTAGACCGTCTGTCAACTGGTCATCGCGCCTGTGTAGTTCTTTGTGTGGTTCAGTCTGCCCGGCCGCGAGGAAACAGGCAGCGTGGCTGACGCCTAGGCATATGGTGCAACGCCTTTGTTTTCAACGCGTTTGCATGGCTCCAGATCTTCAACATTCTCAACACCCGACGCCTCGATAACCAGCTCAATGTCTTCGAAGGCGTCTTGCGTAACAAGCTTTTTTTTCTTTTTTCTTGTCGGGTTTCTCTTGGTGTATGGCCATGTGCTTATCATGCTCATCGGCAGGAAGTCCTTTGGGGTTGTGCGTCTCAGCGGCATGGAGTGGGGTGATTCGGTTGCAACAGGTTACTTGTCTCTATTATTGTGTGGCGTTTTGGTACGTCTGATTCCAGAATGTTTAATTGAGCGTCTTATCCCGGAGTTCATATGCAAGTCTTCTCCACGGACCCCAATTATAGATTTGGAAGGTTTCCCCGATGATGAAATAAGGGCAGCATCTCGAGAGTGAAATATCTGAGAATTCTTACCAGCTCCGCCCTTACTGGCTTGAACCATTCCCAATTTTCAAGTCTTTGGTATAGGCGATAAAAAATATAACATGACTGAACCGCGGTAAGTATCATGATCTTTATACGCAAGGCTCACCGAGGCTAAAGTAAATACGATCCCCTGACCCGAGCCGTCCAACAATTCTGGACTTCAGGCTAAAGAGCTATTTTAGGAGGCTCTTTATACACGATTTTACTGTCATGGGCGGGACCTGGTTCCTGGGAACCGAGAACGTGTTTAATCTCTGGCTATTTACACCACTGCATTTGGAATATCTCTCCCGTCGGAGGTCCAATGTACCTTGTAACCCGCTCCAATAAGGTCGTTATCTGCAATGTGCCCTATCCCATGTGGTATGATATCCAACGAGGTACCTACAGAATAATAAGATGGATAACTTAACTTATTAGTTAGTTCCATTGGTCCTTGCCGTGCAGAAGAATGGGGCCGCTCGAGCTCCACGTTTACCTACCGAAGCCAGCACTTACATTCCCATGCACTACGGATGCCTTGCAACACAAAAGCTTCAGGCACGGAAACCAGGTATCAGGAAAGAGTGGGCCAATATTACCCTCGTGTGTATAGTCGTGGTGTCGGGTGTCTAGATTGCACTGGAAGAAGAAAAACTAGACATATGTAGTGGTATCAGGAATAAGTCACGTAATTTTATCATTGACTTCGGTGAAGGAGATTATCCAGAGGCACGGTCAGCGGTTACATACATAAGCGAGTCGAGGAGACTCAAGAGTCCTTCCACCACAAAGGTGGCGGCGTACCAAGCACCGTCAGCATTATGACCTGAGGAGGAACGTATGACCCCCGTTGTCTTTTCACGTGGAGAGATTGTCGGATAGCGGCCCGCAACGTCCCCGTGCATAAGCTGATCTCAGCTTTTTAAACTGTATTGTAGTCTGTCTATGTCCTGCGTTTTCTAAAAATCACACTATCCAGGATTGATGGTCAGCAGCCAGGCTCCAGTTGAAGACCCCCGGTACCGCCGACACTCATCAATAATAGACCAAGGCGGTAGGTTCTCAGCCTCCTCGGCCCGGTTTAACTACATGTTTCTTCGTGGCTCTGTCGCAAGGAACAGGTGATAGAAAATCTTATCCCTCTACGACCGGTGGTGACACAGGAGAAAAGAAAAAAGTATAAAAATGCCGCGAACCATCCTCGCGAACTGGCCAAGTTCAGTTCGTTTCTAGTATAACAATCCTCGAATGGTACCTAGCTACCTAATTATCTATTCATCAGCGCAACAAACCTTCCATCTAATGCTTCTTCCCAAGCTCATTCTCCTCCTGGGCGGTGTGATCACGACCATCTCGGCTGCCCCCGCGGCCACGTCCGGCACCGGCAAGTCCTACACTGGCTGGGACTGGTAAGCAATACCTACTTAACCAGGTTGCGCGCCAAGTCACGTACCCCGACTCATAACATGAAACTCCTCAGCTGCAAACCAGCCTGCGCGTGGCAGCAAAACCTACCCAAGGGCGTTACCGGTCAGCCACACGTCTGTGATATCAACAACAAGCCCCTCTCCACCCGCGATGGCTTCTCGGCCAAGTCCGGGTGCGAGAAGAGCGGCACGGCCTTCTTATGCGACACGTACGCCCCGACGGTAGTTAACGACACCGAGTCGTATGGCTTCGCTGTCGGCTTCTCCAACGCCGACTGCTGCAAGTGCTTTGAGCTGACTTGGCCGACGGCCAAGAGTGCCCGCGGCAAGACAATGACGGTGCAGGTCATCAACGTTGGCGACACGAGCGACAACGTGACAGCCAAGGACTTTGTCATCCAGACGCCCGGAGGCGGTGTCGGGCCGAACGAGGACGGATGCAGATTCCAATACGGAACGACTTGGTGAGATACTCTTTTTCTTTTTTCTACCCAACTCTGCGATTGAGGGGGAGGAGGCGACAGGGGTTTTGCTAACAAATGTATTTCTTGGGGGGAAATAGGGGTAACCAGTGGGGTGGCGTCACCAATCTGAGTGGGTGTGCGGCGCTGCCGCAGAATCTGCAGAAGGGATGTAACTGGCGGTGGAACTGGGCCGGCGGGGATGTGAACGGTTGGAATCTCAACTACAAGCAGGTCAGCTGCCCGCGTGAGTTGTCGTCGATTTCGGGATGCTCGGCGTAATGACGACAACACTGGAGATTGCTGGATGCCGGTACTGTCAGGTCGACTTGCGAAAGGTTAAATATTTTTACTCAGTAATAATAGGAGACAGAAATTGGACTTTGTCTGGCTGCATGTATTCCTACTATCTTGTCCTTCAGGGAGGGAGAGCCAAGCCCGCGCTCTGAGACCCGGTTAAGGTTGGCAAGGAAGTTTTAAAACATGGCGACAGAGCTAAAGGGAAGCCAGGGGTGAAGCGAGCCTCAGTTCAACCTAAACATTCTTGGATGAGATGAAATTGTTTCGTGGCAGACTAATTAAGGTAGGAAGACACACCTTCATCCACTTGACGCCCTCGTAGTCCGTCAACAAGGCTTGACTCTATCCAAAACTTGTTTCAACTCACATTATTTTGTCCATCCAGGCTAGTGTCCAGGAAAGTTCTTTTGGTTTCACTCACAGAGGGGGGCAATATGGACGACGCAGAAAACACCCCCCAAGGCTGCACTCAGCGAGAGCTGCAGCAAAACGGTGCCGAAATCCTCATACACACCAACCACAAGGCCATCGTCTATGAACGGGGCTGGGCCACATTAGCACGGGCATCGAGACAGTCGAGACGCCGCGGCCCGGGGTAGGCCAGGTGCTGGTGCGCATCACGCACTCGAGCGTCTGCCACAACGACCACGCCATCATAAGCAAGCACTGGGCGGCGCTCCCACTAACAGCGCCGGGGTAGGTGGGCGGGCACGAAAGCGTGGGCACCATCGTCGAGTTTGGGAAGGAAGGGCACCCCTTCTCCTCCTCCTCTTCGTCGAAGCTGAAGTGGGCGACCGCGTCAGCATCAAGTGGGTTGTCGCCGTGTGCGGTACCTGTATGGCCTGCCTTGCCGGCCGCGACGCTTTGTGTCGTGCCGTGAAGATCTCTGGGTTCCAAGTGTATACCCCCGGCACCTTCCAGCAGTGCGTGCTGGCGCCGGCCAGCTATATCACGCCTATCCCTAACGGCGTCGCGAGCGACCTACGGTGGTGTGACCGTGTATGCTGCCCTGAAGAAGTCTGGGGCTCACCCTGTGAGGAACGGCCTCCACTTTCTGTTACTACATGTAACTAGCCACTATGTAGGTACTAGTCCTATGTGCTAGCTTTGGGCCACCGGATAGGGGGATTGCGTCGTTGTCCTTAGAGTAGGGGGTGGGTTACGATACCTTGCTGTGCAAATCGCGAGTTGCGGTATGAGATTTCGTGTTATAAGCCCCCGTGTCAGGTAACATGCATTTCTTTACCCGAAAACCGACGACGGGGATTTCCGTTCACTTCTTCGGGGCTGAGCAGTTACCGCCCTCTCGGTCGCCAAAAGGCGGGATGAGGTTTGGCAATGTTTCTCCAATTAGTTCTAGTGCTGGCACACTCCCTTGGGACGGAGGGTTGGCTTGGCGACGAGGCGCACTTGATAGCCGCCCGGATTTTTCAGAGCCTTACAAGCAGAAGGGGCATTGTGCGGCAGCCTGTAGGAACTGCAGCTCGCAGGGCCTAACCCCTCTCGGCGACCGACACTGAGTGGCGACTGCCTGGGCCAGCTTGGCGAAACTTCCAGGTTATTTGCTGACATTACTTCCTCCCATGCCCAGTGTGTCCTAGTCCACAGCCTTAGACCACTGCCTCTTTTCTTCACCATCAATTCGTCTGCAAACTTGTCCATCCATTGCGATACTTTCAGTTGACACACCATACGACCTGGGAATCTTCTTGTCTCCGTCGCACTTATCACTATCTACTTCATCCCGTTTCTAGAGAGCATTGAAAGCTGATTAACACCCACAATGGATACTCGCCCCTCTCGTAAGACGGCCTTGTGCAACTCGGATGCAGACGCCATATTCGGCTGTCCGTTCTACAAGTATAACCCTATCCGACACCTGAACTGCTTACTACGTAACAGCCTCCAGGAAACCTCGTCTGTAGTGTACCATGTTGAACATTGCCACCGCCGTCAACCAATTCATTGCCCTAAATGCGGCAAAATATTTCCAAAATATTTCTGGCGTTCAGTGATTGCGACAAGCACATCAACTCGCGGTCGTGCCAAACGCAGAAATTCGAATTTGATGGGGTTACCGAAGATCAACTCCATCAACTTCGCCAGCCACGGCGTAACTTGAAAGCCGTCGACCGCTGGTATTCGATTTGGGATGTCTTATACCCGGGCGCTCACCGGCCGGATTCGGCCTACATCGGCAGCCCAGCGGAAGAGGTACTACGCATTGCGCACCGCGTCTCGCAGGCAGCCCGTGAGCCCCCTTCAATAGATGTCACCGGAGCCCATATGTCAAGCAACAGCGTCACCCAGTCAAGCAGTTCTGGTGCGCTTCGGAGCACGGACATGACAAGCGAAGATCGGATGTTGGACTGAGGGTACAAACTCAGTCTTCTACCTGATCATCAAGCCGACCTCTCATTCTTGACTTCGGACCGCGGACTGACGCCCAGCCCTAACCTCGCTGCCAATATATCGCCGGGGTTCAGTATTGGTATAACCAACGGACGTCAGCTCCAACGGGCTCAGCAATTCTTGACACCCCAGGATGACCAAGATCACCGGCAAGCTCAACTCGTCCCGAACAACAACTATCCCGTCGACATCCCTCTTGCTAGTGATAGCAGTCTTGGGACCTCAGTCCCATCACGCAGCAAACCTGAAGGTGTTCAAGAAATACTAGAACCATGTGTTGCCGACAGCCTTGAGGAACTTGAGGAGACACGAACAGAATACAGTAATGCTTCCAGCCTAGGTTAAGACCAAGACCTTGAAAACTACTGTGATGCTTTCGCCAATGGCCTCGCTCACTCTTTGCGAGGGACTAAATTCGATGCGATTGATTTGGAGAGAATCTCTTCCGAGTCGACACTCTCTGGCTTCTTCTCCAGGAATTTGCCGCTAGGCTTGGCTATGAAAACAATGAGAAGAGGCAGCGGCAGATAATGTATATTGTCCATAGGTTTCGTAGGTATGTTGGTGGTTCCCATATATACTAATTAATTATTCTTCTTCCACACTCGCGGCATTGTCACTGATATATCAATAGGGAAATTGTCCAGCACCTCAAAGCAAGCTTTCGAGCAGTCAAAGACGAAGACGAAGTTACCATGAAAACCACTGATCCCGACATGTCGCTCGATGACAAAATGCGTATATGGAAATATAACGAGGGTGTTCCTGGTAACGACATTGTGGAGCCGGCCGACCTGTGTGAGAATGTTCCTGACGACGATCTGGAAGAGTTCGACAGGTTCCATGATATGTATGGCTTCGACGAAATGGATATCCCAAACTTATCTGCATACCATGGAATATTGACCAATGCTCCAGCATACCAATGGCTGTTGTCTTCCATTCGTGTCAAGAGCGCGCTCCAGGTTCCTGGACCTAATACTCCCGCAGGGCACATCGGGGACCATATCATCAAGGTGTTCGAGGACCAAATCACCGAGGAGCTTGGTCGTCCCACTCGTTTCAGCCGGAAGCACGTTCATGGACTTTGTATTCAATTTTCAATCGACTGGGACTTGTTCCGCTTCTCAAAGGAACAAGAGTATGATCATCCTCCAAGCTACGTTCTCGCCCACGCCATCACCCTCACCGGCCACAGCAATAATCTGCAAAGTGCGACGTGCGAGAGATACATGATGCAGACATGGCCAGAGACAGGGCCACGGCTTTTGGCACTGTTGCAACGCACCTTTGAAACTAACGCTGCTGGTTGTGAAGGTAAGTGGGCCGCGACCCCTATTCAAGTAGATCGGTTGATAAAAACCGACCCGAGGTTGCTGACAGTGAAACAAAACAGAGACCTTTCCCGACAAAACAAGGATCGTTGCCCATTACAAGGATTCCAAACTTGCGATAAATGCTACTGGGAGCGTCTTTTCTGTTGCCGAAGTCGCCGACCAACTCGCCTGGTTGGGGGCTGCTCTTCGTTCTTCTCCTCATGCCGAGGAGGCGGTCTACAGTAGTGCTCATATAGCGGAACTCAGCATCAGCAGAGAATCCAGTTTCTCTCTAGACTTTCAGGGAACTTGCAAAATTGCGTTCCGGGTAGAGCGGCTTCCTGATTTGGATTTAGCCCAAAACGGCCATTGCTGGCGAGGCATGTTCCGAAATCCCGTCATCGTCAGGGGCTATCCAATCCCACATCGACTCATGGGCGACACCGGGCTCGAAGTTCCTTTGGATATGGTTGCAGCTCTCACCAACTGTTGCAGGATAGTCGATTTTGCAGGGATCACGTTTGTCAAGGGATTTGCTGCCATGCTGGCTGCGGTCCAGGTTGTCGGCGATGTCATCTTTTGGCATCTCTGCTACAACGCTAATGGCGAATACATATCTTACGGAGACCCTAGGATTTCGTTTATGCCTCAGTCACAAAACAGCCACCAGGGTCTTGCACTGGATAGCCTGACGAAGAGCCGCCACATAGTAGGATGGTCTGACAATGTTAGAAACTATGCAGGTTCGTTTTCATTTCACGCCCGTTTCACCCCTGACTTGTGTTAACATTCCAGGCGCCCCTGACGCGAATTACGATATTAAGTGGACCAGTTTATCAGAGCCGCACTCGAAGCACATTTTGAACGCAGTATCTATTAAGGCCGCCCCCTTTCCATTCATTGGTGTTTCTGGCAATCTCGCTATAGGGGTAAAGGACAAGCCGCTCCACATTGGTTTCGGCAGTGGTGATGACTACAACGGAACTCTTGCCACACTTAAGATTCCGCAGCTTCGTGCTTTATGGCCCCGAGGAAAGACGTGCGTGGCTTGTTAACGGCACCAGCATAGTCCTCCACCTCCTACGGGCCTACCTCAAATCCCGCCTCGACGACGACGAAATCCAAGACTGGTTCAGATACACCGACGGCGAGATCGAAGAAGCAAGTCCTGGTACCGCCTACACAGGCGCCAAGGCCGCCTTCAGTGTTCTCACGAACCCTCGGAATCAGAAGTTGCCTTTATACGCCAAAGTCTCGGAAGAATCAGAGGAGAAAACTTCTACCCTTGGCATGAAACACGCAGATGACGAGGTCAAGATCAAGACTATGAGCGCCATGTTTACCCTCAAAGACCGTGTTAAGCAAATTTGCGACACTTTTATAGACATAGGGGAGTATCACGATAAGTTGGACAAGGAAGCAGGCTACGGAAAACGGGTACAGAAATCCCCGTTGCATAAAATCCAGGGCTTCGAGTAGGTGAACCCGTCTACCTACACGCTGCAATTTGACCCAGTAATCAATCTCAAAACCACTAACATTATGATCATGGCATAGATTTATGGATGTCGCAACCGGCCACAGCACATTATGGCCCAAGGTCGCCACAATCCAGAAGATGAGCACGGGCTGGGTCCAGTTTGTGCGTGCCTTGCACGACGTGCCACTCTTCGGCGTTGGCTTCGGCGAGCTGCTCCGGCCGGTCAAGACCAGCGACCCTCCGTGCTGCGCGTCAACCACTTCTGTCCCCACCGGCAAGGACTTCCTGGCGGCTTATGAGGCTGACCTGAAAGAGATCTTGCGGAAGGGAAATAGAGTGAGGACTCCCTTGCGGGTTGTTGACAACGTCTACTGGCATTCGCCGGGCGGTAGGGCCTTCGAGTCCTGTAAATGCAAGAATTCCATTTCAGAGGGCACCGCAGAGGGGCAGGCTTGGGAGGCAGAACGTCCGGGGGCCGAGAAAGCGGGCAAAATGCACAACTCCGCTGGCAAACAGGTCGAGAGGGGGATGATGGGTCGTCTTGGAGAGCTGCTCCGCCCCAAAAAAGGACAGCCAACTCCCTCCGACCTGGTGCAAGTTCTTCTACCATCCAACGGGTAATATACGTTCCAGGACTGCAGAGTCCCGCGAAGCTGATCCGCCAGGGGGCAGTAATATTTGGCCACAGCGTCGCATTTCCCCTGCGGTACAGCATGACGGAAGACAAAGCACCGGAGGAGGGCAAGCCCGAACCAGAGTCGAGCAATGACCTGGAGAGCCCGGTGTATGACATCGGCATTGGCACCAGCAATAGTGCGTGATAAAGTAAGTGTGGTAATTACAGTGACTTCCGGCCGGATCGTTGTGCACTGTAATGTGTGAGAGGCAGGCTAGTGAATAAAGATAGTCAGACAGATAGGTAGTTAAGCGTGCCAGTGGGTTTTGCGGGAATGTCATAGAAAACAAAGTCAGGATATATTTCGGTTCAAGACCGTGATATCCACAACATTCAATTCTCTTTTATCGTTCGTTGTGCAGTGCGAAAGCTTGCCATTTTCACAAAAATTATGATGATGTTCCTACGTCAGAAGAAAAGAAATTGAGCAAGCACACAATCCAAGACAGTAGGATTAACAAAAACGAATCCCAAGCCCCGGCCAACTCAAAAACAATGAAAAAGCACACCAAGAAACAATAAAGATTAATATCTACTATACATGCCCGTAACACCAACATTAAGAGGGCAAACTTTTCTCAGCAACGTCAACCCCTTTACCAGACCGACAAAGCAGAACCATCACCACGTCTGCCACAGTAACGGTGTAAAGGAAAGTCACAATGCCCCAAAGTGTGATTGGTCATATACGCTATAATAGAGAAAGAAGCACAAAATGGAAGCAACGCAGTAGTTTAAACACAATGCATACCAAGCCCTGACGGCCTCAAATCCAATTTACACAGACAAATGTGACTATATACGCATATCGATGGTAATTAATACACACAAACGCTGCAGTCACTCTGTGAGTAACGGGATTTGTTCTGTTTATTCTCAAAGCGTTATCTTCACTTCTCATAAATATTAATCAAAATATACTCGCTAACAAGGACTCTAATTATGTCATATCCATAACTTCATTGAACATTAAAGAGAACACCCCAGTCACCACAAATCTAATTATGCCGACGGTGGTGGTGATGGTGTCGGTGCGAGTGCCGTGAGTGAGACCAGCGCGGTGAGGGTGATTTGTCGTCGTACCATCCATCCTTGTCGTGACCTGCCGACGGGCGGAGGGCGGTTGTTGACGATACAGCAGCGGATTACCCAATGTGGGAATAGTGGCCCTTTGAGGGGCATGGAGCATTGAGAAGGTAAAAGGGGTAGCCATCACGTGACCACAGGGACCACAGGGACCCACATGGATCAGCCATATCAAAAGGCTTCCTGTTAACCTAGTTAGGATCCTTCTTCTTCCGAAGAACAAGAAAGATCAATGCAACCACTACATAACCTACTAGCTACCACTACGTAGCTAACCAAACTACCTATCGCAATAGTTGTTAACTAATATAATTAACCTTATCAATCCAATACTAATTAATAGTTAACTTAACACAGTTCAACTATAGAGTAATAAGGATCTAGTAGTAGTAACAACTGTAATTTACTATTAAGTAATTATAATCATTAGATAGGGAGTAGTACACATTTTAATACGGGAAGGGCACTACTTACATGTAAAAAGCCCTAATAATATTATAACAGCGCGCGCAAGCAAGCTTCTTCTAGGTATATAAAACCCTTAAAGGAAATAGCAAAATGAAAGCTTTAAAAGTAGTTAAAAAGAAGGCATACTTTACTATAATCGGCTATTTACATCCATTACGCATTTTGATTAAAATAATTACAACTATAATTATAGCTTTACAACCTCTTAATTACTGTAAAGAACTCCTCTATCTACCTAACCCTTTTATTAACTTACTATTCTATTACTACATTTATATAAAATAAAAAATATTTTAATATAAAGATAATATAGTAACTTTACACAATAACTTTAAGATTATTAGCATTATAAACTTTATTTGGAAAAGTAAAGACTTTAACTTTAATAATAAGAATTAATATAAATTAAAACGTTTAAATATTTATTTAATTAACTATTTTAATATTTATAAAAATAATAAACTTATTAATAAAATTGTCACAACCCAGAGTCGTGAACTGCATAAAGCAGGTACTAGGGTTAGGGTTGGGTATAAGGGTGTGCTTACAAAGCGCATAATAGCAAATAGAGTAATAAGGGTTATATAGCTATAACCAATACAATTATTAAAAAATACTTTAATAACTACTAAAGTGTCCTAAAGACCCTTTAGCCTATTTGCTTATATAGAAATGCTTTCTTACATCTCGTTATCCTGAGTACTAGGACTGCGAGAGCAGCCCTTTAGTCCCATCCTATAGAATACTGGGACTAAACTAACTAGTTAGTACCCGCCCTATCTTATTCGTCCTACAGTCCCAACACGCAAGATTCCAGGACGACCCTAATTAGTCCGCCCGCCCAGGAGGGTCCTACTAATCCCACCTAGGAGGCTACCTAAAGCCGCACTCTACTGCTAATCAAAATTGTAATACAATACCCCTCCTCCAAAAGCTTTATCCTAAACGCTTAGTACTCATATTCCCAACTGAAAATATACTAGCGCAAAACTTTCCTTACCTAATAAGTCTTCCCCCTACATAAACCTTATACACTTCTAATAATAAACTACGTAAAAAAAATTCACAATTAGCGTTCTATACATTAACTACTTTTAAAAAACCATTTTACTACTTATATCTAAGCTTACAAAATCCCTATACTTATATTCTATTCTAATTATTTTTACAAAAAGCGAATATACCTTTTTTTTAACAACTTATTACAATATAATAAGTATATAACCTATAAGGTCTTTTATAACACTCTAAACTTTAAATCTTTTTATTTGTTTCCTTTCTATTTACTTATTTATTTTATTTTTAATTCTTTTAGTTTTTAAAAATATAAAGAAAAAAAAAGCCCTTAAAGTTAAAAAGAACAAGCTTATAAACTATCTAATATTTATTTATTATTAATAACAAATTCTTTATTTTTAAAAAAAACAACTCTTTTAGCATAATATTTAAATAATAAACAATAAGAATAATTCTATATTTAAAAACCTTTTTTTTAATAAGTTCTTATTAACTTATAAAGATATAAAAGCCTTTGCCCTTATTTTGTTTAACTAGTCCTTATTTAATTTTTAATTGCTAGTTAATTTAAGTTTTTTTAATAAATTATTAAACTTTTTTATCATGACCCCGAGTCGTGACCTGCACAAAGCAGGTGCTAGGGTTAGGGTTGGGTATGAGGGTGTGCTTACAAAGCGCATAACAGCAGATAGAGTAACAAGGGTTGTATAGCTGTAACCAATACAATTGCTAAGAGATACTTTGATAACTGCTGAAGTGTCCTAGAGACCCTTCAGCCTATTTGCTTATATAGAAATGCTTCCTTGCGTCCCGTCGTCCTGAGCACTGGGACTGCGGGAGCAGTCCCCTAGTTCCGTCCTACGGGATACCGGGACTGAGCTGACTGGTCAGTGCTCGCCCTGTCCTGTTCGTCCCACGGTCCCGACACACGGGACTCCGGGACGGCCCTAATTGGTCAACCCGCCTAAAAGGGTCCCACTGGTCCCGCCTGGGAGTGCTGCCTGAGGCTGCACTCTGCTGCCAATCAGAACCGTGATATTTTTTTAAATAATTTGTTAAATACTTAGCTAATTCTTATAAGTTTTCTTTATATTTGTAATTTAACTATTTTATTAAATATTAAACTTTTTTTTTTATTTTTTATAAGTTTAATATTTTTTTAATATTGTATTTTTCTTTAATTAGCTTAACCTTTATAAAAGTATTTAGTTATACGTTTTATAATGCTAGTTTTAAAAAAAAAATGTAAAATACATTTAATTATAGTTTTATTAATTTTAATAGCTTTAGTACGTAATTTAAAGTAACAACCTTTTACTTTACTTTAAATAATTTTAGCTTTTTAAAGTTAAATTTCTCGTTTAATTATTTTATTTTAAATCTTTTTTATATAAAGTAAACCTTATTTTCCTTTTTAAAGGTTAGTCCTTTTAACTTTTTTATATTATAGTACTACTTTATTTTTATTTATACGAAAACTAATTTATTCTTAAGCATATTATAAAGTAAGTATAGCTTATTTATTTATATTATTATTTATAGCACTATACTTTATAATTTTTGCTATATTTTAGCTTTAAAGCTATAATTTGTAAAGAATAGTAAAACTTTTATAATTTTTATTTTAAAGCTATTATAAGCGAATTATACTATTAATAATTACTTAATCTAATTATTTTATTTTTTATTAATAAACGCTTTTAAATAAGCTTTAATAATTTAGTTTATTTACTTAGTTTGTTTATTTATTTGTAAATAGTAGGTAGTAAAAAGTTTATAATTAACTTTTATTTGCTTAATAAATATTTACTAAAATTTTAATATAAATGTTATTTTTTTATTTATAATAATTTTATTTAGCTAAATATAGTTAACTATTATTATTTATATAAATATGTAAGCTAATTACTTAAATAACATATTTTTATAATATAAAAAAAGTACATATACTTTATAAATTTATTAATAATTATAAGTATATTATTATATTTAACTTTTAACGTTAGATTTTTAAATAATAGTAGTTTAATTACTATATTTATTATCATAAATCCCTACGCTTGTCTAGCTACTAAAAGAGGTTCTAAAAGCTTATAGGGTTTATAACGCAACAACTTTATTTTTTAGTAGATTTTGCATATAGTAATTATTTAAATAATTATTTATTTAGCTTCCAATATGCTAAATTGCTTTCTAACTTTAGCCGTTGTTTATATAACCCTCTAATATCCTCTTACTAGTAAACTATAGACTTTTTAGACTAATTTATTCTATAGTAGTTCTAATATTTAAAGCTTTCTATTTTAAGAAATTATTTTATTTTTTTTAGGATTGCTTTATTTATATAATTTAGCTTTCTATTAAACTATAATAATTTTTTTTTTATTATTTAGAAGGCTCTATACGTATTATTAAGTTAATATTAAAATATTCTTTAATAGGGTATTTTAAAGTACTATTTGGTTTTACTTTAAATAAAGCTACAAATTAAAAATTTTCTTATCTCTTCTAATTTACCCTCTTACTTAATATATCCGCTTTTACATTTTCTAAACCTTTAATATAATTAATTTTAAAGTTAAACTATAATAAAAACTCTATCTATTTTGTTTATTAAAAGCTTAAATCTTTAAGTATTATAAAGTACTTAAAATTCTTATAGTTAGTATATACTTATATTGGGTACGTAATACTATTTAACTATAGTTTTTATTCTTTAAAAGTTTAAATAATTGCTATTAATTCCTTATTATAAATAAAATATTTAAATTCTAGTCCTTTTAATGCATATAAAAAGAACGCTATTAAATATGGCTATCCTTCGTTATTTCACTAACTAAATTAACTTTTAATTGCCTAATCTAAAGTATTCATTTCTACTTCGAAAGGTTTACGTAAGTCTAAAGTTTTTATTATAAGTTCTTTAAATATATGCTTTTTAACTTTTATAAATGCTTTTTTATAGTTTTTTAATTATATAAACTTTTTATTTTTTTATAATAAATTGTATAATAGTTTAGTAATATTACTAAATTTAATAATATATTATTAATAAAAATTAATGTAAGCTATAAAACTTTTAATTTTAGTTATTATTATAAGCATTGGCTAGTTAATTATTACCTATATTTTTTCTTTTTATATTTAGATCTTTTTAGCTAAGATTGTAAATTTTAAAAAGTTTACTAACTTTTAATAAAATATACTTTTCTTTAAGTTAATTAATAACTATACTTTTTTAAAAATGCTAAGTACTACGTGCAAATATTATTAATACTTTTCTTTAATAGCTAAAAAAACTAGAATATTATTTATATAAGCTACTATAAACTTATTAAAATAATCTTGTAATTTATAATCTATTTGTATTTAAAAAAACGCTAGTGTATTAGTTAAACCCAAAAGTATAATTTTAAATTTATAGTGCTTAAGTAGTATATAAAATACTATTTTCCACTTTTTGCTTAACTTTATTTAAATTTATAAAAACGCTAAAGTAAAGTTTAATTAAAAAGAAATTATTACTTATTTAAACTAATTTTTTATTTTCTAAATAAAAGATAATAAGTAGCAATTTTGTATTATATTGCTATTTAACCTTTAATAGTTAAAAATTAAGTAATACTCTCCTATTACGCTTTTATTTTTTTTAGGAATAAAAAGTATAGGCGTACTATATAATAAGTAAAATGTTATAATATGTTCTAATATTAAACGCTTATTAAAGTACTTTTAAAATGCTTTTCGTTAAGCTTTATTAACTTAATAAATAAAATAATAATAAGGTTTTGCTTTTTTTATTAATAGAATATTGTAATTTTATAATTTATATACTAATAAATTATTATTTACTATTCTTTTAAAAATATTATATTTGTAAAACTTTAATAGTACTTTTTTTATAAATTAGCTTTCCTTACGTTTAAAAAGCTTTTTAAATTCTTTTTTTATTAGTTATGTTTATATTATATATAGTACTACTTTTACTAAAAGTTATTAAAAGAGAACCTTTATAATTCTTTCTTTTCTAATTAAACTTTAATTTAATTATCTATCTAACAAAGTTCTTTATTTAATATAATTATTAAATTAATTAATATTTAAATTAAAAATTTATAATTAAAACTTTCCTAAAATTGCTTATTTTTTTTCCAAAATTTGCAATATTAAATACTAAATTGTATATTTTACTTACAATTTTAACCTTTAACAATAATATTTTTCTAATTATTTTACTACTATTATAGTCTAATATTATCTTATTAACTATTATTATTTTATAAAAAATTTCTTTTTTCCTTTAAAATATCTTTTATTTATTAATAACTTTAAATAATATAAATATTATTACTATTTTAAAATTTACTATTATAATAAATATAATATTTTTTTATAATATTTAAATTGTTAACTTTTTTCTTTTATTACTTGCAAAAACTTTAAAAATATTAACGTAAAGCTTTATTAGCTATTTTTTAACTAGGTCACCTCCTTGTTTCCTAAATAGTAGAATTTTCCTCTACTCCTACATTTTTTTTTTAAAAAATATAATATAAGAGGGTGTAATGTATATATAAGCGTAGTCCTTTTAAATTTTAGCTACTAGCTAGTTAATATATCCATTAATTCTACGAACACCGTTAATCTTAAGGGCTTTCCCAAAAACAGTTGCATTATATAAAAAACTTAGTTAATTACAATTTAAAAACCTTTGTTTTATTCTAAAGTAAGTTTTAAGTTAAAGGCTTAGTAGCGCGTTAGTTAGCTAACCTGCTCCCCTTTTTTCCACGTTAGTCTATTCTATACATTAATTACTATTTAAATATAGTTTAACTTATACTAAATATAAAGTTTTTAATATTTATACTTTTTATATTATATTATTATATAATCTTCTAGCTTACGTTTTTTAAAGTATATAATAGGAAAATATTAATAATTTCGAAAAACTTTTCTAATATTTTAAGCTACCTTAAATATTTCTTTATTTAAATTGCTTATAACTATTTATATTAGCTAGGGTACTCCTACTTCCTATTATTTCTTAAAAAATAGTCCTTCTTGCAACTTTCTTATAAAGTGTTTTAAGTACGCAATGTACATACAATAATACTACGCTACCTCGTTATAATAAGGATATAGTAGGTACAACTATAGTACATCTCCTACTACTTGTTCATATTATAATTTTATAATTACTAGTGCAAACTTTTTTAACTTATTAAAATCTATTAATTATAAGCTTAACTATTATTTTAAAAATAATATTATATTTATAAATTGTTTATTTAAATTATAATTATTTAAAAAATTAAACAATTCTATTAACAAGTTTTGTTTATCCTATTAAAAACGCTCAAAGTTAACTTCTTATAATTGCTTTTTAAATTTATTTAAAGTTTCTTTTTCCTAAACAAGTTTTTATAAATTGTATTAGTTGTACTTTTTTAAAGTAATTAAATTATTTGTAAATTTATTATAATTAACTATATTAACCTCCTTAACTATATCCTTAATTTCTCCAACTTTAATTATTCTTATTAAAACTAGGGCCCAATCTTCCAATAAAAAGATTTAGCTTTTTAATAAGGCTAATTTTAAGCGTACTTAATTAAACACTTGCCCTTTATATGCACAAACCTTATATTTTACGTTAATTAAATTGCTAGTACTTTAGTCTTACTTTATAAAAGAAACGTTTTTGCTTAGTATTACCTTTTAATTAGGCTTTAGCGTACTAATGCAATTCCTAGCAAAGTGTCTTTTTTTACTATAGTAATAGCAATTAACGTTTTTCTTATTGTACTTTAATTATTATTTATTTATAGCGTTTACATTTATAAGTTTTACGTAAGTATTATACGCTATATTTTATTAAATATAACGTTATTTTTTATTTAAACAAATATAATAAAGCTTATATTTGCCTTTTTTCTCCAACTCTTTCTAATAAAGTCTATTATCTATTTATATTATTTGCTTAATAGCTTTATTAAATATAACTTTTTTAAAAATTATAATAAAAATATCTTTAACCTTGCTTTTAAATTCTTTATAAAATATAAAAACAAAAGTATTATTGCTCTATTTTATATTAACTACTTCCTTGCGAAATGTAAAAATATACATACTTACTATTCTTTTCTATTTTAAAACATTAAAATGCTCCTAACTACGCTTAAGCTTATTAACTTTTTTAAAAACTTTCAAAATTCCTTTTTTAAAGTTATTAAAACGTTTATAAATTAATATTATAAAATTTTTTTAATTTATAACGTTGTTTTTTATATAATTCCTTTTAATAAGTTTAAATTATATTTAGGCTTTTTTTTCCAATTTTAAAATTATAAAAGCAATTTTGTTATAAGCTTGCAAGAACTTTTCCAAATAATAAGCAAAGTACAACTTGTATATAATAATAAAGTTTTAAAACTTTTTCTTATTACTTTTAAAACGTACTAGCTAGTTAAATTTTACTTTAAACTTATTAATATTATATTATAATAATATATTTTATTAAACTCTAAATATTACAAGCTTTTCCTTAAACTAAATAATTACTTTTCTTAAATTTATTATTTTAATAAGCAGGCCTATAATTAACCTTACTATTAATATATTATTTAGTTAAAGCTATACTAGCTAGTTAGCTAGCGAATTGCTTTTTAAAAACAGCTTTAAAATTCTAATAGTATTTAATAAAGTAACTAAAGTATTTTATATTAATTATTCTTTATAAGCAACTTTTAATAAGTTATTAACGTATTACAATTTAAAGTTATAATTTACATAAAGTAAATGCTAAGGTTAGGGTTAAGTATAAGAGTATGCTTATAAAGCGTATAATAGTAAATAGAGTAATAAAGGTTGTATAGCTATAACTAATATAATTGCTAAAAAATACTTTAATAATTACTAAAGTATTTTAAAAACCCTTTAGCCTATTTGCTTATATAAAAATACTTCTTCACGTCCCATCGTCCTAAATACTAAAACTGCAAAAGCAACCCCTTAGTCCCATCCTACAAGATACTAGGATTAAGCTAACTAGTTAGTGCCCACCCTATCCTGTTCGTCCTACAGTCCCAATACGCAAGACTCCAAAATGACCCTAATTGGTCCGCCCGCCCAGGAGGGTCCTACTAGTCCCACCTAGGAGGCTGCCTAAGGCCGTACTCTGCTGCCAATCAGAACCGTGACAAAAATGCTTTTTATTTAATTTAAGGAAAACTTTTAAAATTAGAATAAAAACATTTTTAAAGATTTTAACAAAACTTTTTATATAACCTTTACGTACTTTTTTAATAACTATAGTATTTATTTTAATGGTAATAGTATTATTTTAACTTAGTTTTATAATTTAATAAACGCTAATAAGTTCTTTAAATAACTAAAATAAAAGCTTAGCGAATATATTACTATATAAAGAAATAAGTTTAAATTATATTATAACTTAAATACTATTAAAAACAAAAAAAAAAAAGGTAAAGGAAAAGGAAAAAATATTATTAATAATAATAATAACAATCTTTTAATAATTTAACTTAAAATTCCTAAAACCTTTAAGATTAAAACTTTAAAAATTTTAAATATTATACTTAAATGTAATATAAAAACCCTTATAATTAATATTATAATAAAAGTTTTAATTAATTTAAATAAGTTATATAATAATAATAAAAAGTTTAATAATAAACTTTATAATATATTAAATGTAAAAATTAAGATTTTTTAAGATTTTTATAGAAAAGCGGAAATTTTGTAAAATATATATTACAAAGTATGTTTAACTATATTAAAAAATAAAGCTAAATAATTTTATTATAATTATATTATTAAAAAAAGCTTTTTTTTTAATTAAATAATATAGTAAACTAAATAATTTTTTTATATAAGTAAAAACTAGTAGTTTTACTTATAAAAATAATAGTTTATTACTTTTTAATAAATTATAATAGCTAACTTAAATAAAACTTTATTAAAAAACTTTAAAATTATAATTATACAATTAGAAAAAATTTATAAGGGATTATTAAATAATTATTAAAATAATTATAACTTTATGAAGTAATTAATTAATGCTTATTAAAGCGTTAAAACTTGTATACTAGTTATTATTAAGCTAACAACTACCTTCGAAAGCGTTACCTTTAATTTATAAAGTATAATTAGTATTTATTCGCAATGTTATAAATAAATCCTTAAATAATACTATACTACTCAAAATCCTTATTATTATAACTTTAATAATGCTAATAAAAATGAATAATATGGGGTTAACTAATAGTATAAAGGTAGCAACTAATTTAATAGTAAAAATAGTAATTAAGGAAATTACTATAATAATAGCAGATTTTAGCAATTATTTAGACCTTTTTAATAGCAATAACAGTTACAATAGTAATAATATTAAAAAGTATTTTATATACAAAAAATAAAGTTATTAGTTTATAAAGCACCCAATTTTTAAATGCTAATTAAAATAGTAATAGCAAAAGCGCTATATATAAGAATATAGTAATAAAAATAACAATTTTATAATATTTTTAATTAATTATAAAAGTATTAATATTAATAGCTTTAAAGCTAAAATTAAAGTTAACATTAGCAAATTTAATATTTAGTATAGTTAATAAGAATTAAGCTTAAATATACTATTTAAAAGCTTTTATATATTCTATTATATAATTAATGAGAATGTAATTGCTATTATTTTAAATAATTAAGCAATTATTTATATTATTATAAAAACTAATATTTTTAAATAATAAATTCTTAACGAACTTGTATATATTTTTTATTTTAAAAGCTATTATAATATAAAGATTTTTTAAAAAATTATGCTTAATATAAAAGTAATTAAAATATTAACAACTAATGAAAGTTAAGTTTAAGTATTATAAAAGAAAATCCTAAATATAAAAATTAACTTTTTAATAGCTAGTAACTACTAAATGCAATTTAATAATAACTTTAAAAATGTTTTTTTTAGCATTATTATTATAAAAACCCTATTTAGCATTCTTAACTTCTAAATTATATAAATAAATACTTTATTTTTACTTTGTTTTTTAAATATAAATAAATATAGCGTTTACTTTAATAATATTTTTAATATTTGTGGGAATAATGGCCCTTTAAGGGGCATAGAGCATTGAGAAGGTAAAAGGGGTAGCCATCACGTAACTACAAGGACTATAAGGACCTACATAGATCGGCCACATCAAAAGGCTTCCTATCAACCTAGTTAGGATCCTTCTTCTTACGAAGAACAAGATAGATCAATACAACTACTACACAACCTACTAGCTACTACTATATAATTAACCAAACCACCTATTGCAATAGTTGTTAACTAACGTGATTAACCCTATCAATCCAATACTAATTAATAGTTGACCTAACATAGTTCGACTATAAAACAGCAAGGATCTAGTAATAGCAATAATTGTAATTTACTATTAAGTAATTACAATCGTTGGATAGGAAGCAGTATGCATTTTAATACAGGAAGAGCACTACCTATATGCAGAAAGCCTTAACGGTATTGCAATAGTGTACGCGAGCGAGCTTCTTCTAAGTACGTAAAACCCTTAAGGGAAATAGCGAAACGAAAGCCTCAAGGGCAGTTAAAGAGAAGGCATACCTCGCTATAATCAGCTACCTATGTCCATTACGCATTTTAACTAAAGCGATTACAATTGCAATTGTAGCCTTACAACCTCTTAATTACCATAAAAAACCCCTCCATCTACCTAACCCTTCCATTAACCTACCCCTTTATTACCACATTTACATAAAATAAAGACATTCTAATATAAAAACAATATAACAGCCTTATATAACAACCTTAGGATCGCTAGTATTACGAACCTTACTTAGGAAAGCAAAAACTTCAACTTTAACGATAAGAACTAGCGCAAACTAAAGCGTTTAAATACTTACTTAATTAACTATTTTAATATTTATAAAAATAACGAACTTACTAATAAAATACTCTTTATTTAGTTTAAAAAAAACTTTTAAAATTAGAATAAGAATATTTTTAAAAATTCTAATAAAACTTTTTATATAACCTTTAAATACTTTTTTAATAACTATAGTATTTATTTTAATAATAATAATATTATTTTAGCTTAATTTTATAACCTAGTAAACGCTAGCAAGTTTTTTAAATAGTTAAAGTAAAAACTTAGCGAATATATTGCTATATAAGAAAATAAGTTTAAGTTATATTATAACTTAAATACTATTAAAAATAAAAAAAAAAAAGGTAAAGGAAAAAAAAAAGACGTTATTAATAACGATAGCGGCAATCCTTTAATAGTTTAGCTTAAAACCCCTAAAACCTTTAAAATTGAAATCCTGAAAATTCTAAACATTATGCCTAAGCGTAGTATAAAAATCCTTATAATTAACATTATAGTAAAAGTCTTAACTAACTTAAGTAAGCTATATAATAATAATAAAAAGTTTAGTAGCAAGCTTTATAATATATTAAATATAAAAATTAAGATTTTCTAAAACTTTTGCAAAAAAGCGGGAGTTTTGTAAAATATATATTATAAAGTATATTTAACTATATTAAAAGATAAAGCAAAGCAATTCTATTATAACTATATTATTAAAAAGGGCTTTTTTTTTAATTAAATAGTATAGCGAACTAAATAATTCTTTTATATAGTTAAAAACTAGCAGCTTTACTTGCAAAAATAACGGTTTATTACTTTTTAATAAGTTATAGCAGCTAACCCGGATAAAACCTTATTAAAAAACCTTAAAACTATAATTATACAATTATAAAAAATTTATAAGGAATTATTAAGTAATTATTAAAGCAATTACAACTTTGTAAAGTAGTTAATTAATGCTTATTAGAGCATTAAAGCCTATATACTAGTTATTATTAAGCTAACAACTACTTTTAAAAGCGTTACTTTTAACTTGCAAAGTACAATTAGCATCTACTTGCAATGCTACAAACAGATCCCTAAACAGTACTATACTGCTTAAAATCCCTATTATTACAACTCTAATAACGATAATAAAAACGAACAATACTAAGTTAACTAATAGTATAAAAGTAGCAACTAATTCAGCGGTAAAAACGGCAATTAAGGAAACTACTATAATAATAGCGGATTTTGGCAACCATTTAGACCTTTTAGCGGTAATAATAGTTACAATAGCAATAACGTTAAAAAGTGCTTTATATGCAAAAAACAAAGCTATTGGTTTATAAAGCACTTAATTTTTAAGCGCTAACTAAAGTAGTAATAGTAAAAGCGCTATATATAGGAATATAGTAATAGAAATAACAATTTTACAATATTTCTAATTAATTATAAAAATATTAATATTAGCAACTTTAAAGCTAAAATTAAAACTAACACTAGCGAATTTAATATTTAATATAGTTAATAAGAATTAAGCTTAAATATACTATTTAAAAGCTTTTATATATTTTATTATATAATTAATAGGGATATAATTACTATTATTCTAAATAACTAAATAATTATTTATATTATTATAAAAGCTAACATTTTTAAATAATAAACTCCTAATAAACCTACGTATATTTTTTATTTTAAGAGCTGCTATAATATAAAAATTTTCTAAAGAATTATGCTTAATATAAAAGTAGCTAAAGTATTAATAGCTAGCAAAAGTTAGGTTTAAGCATTATAAAAGAAAATCCTAAATACGAAAATCGACCTTTTAATAGCTAGTAATTACTAAGTACAATTCGGTAATAACCCTAAAAGTATTTCTTTTAGCACTATTATTATAAAGACTTTATTTAGTATTTTTAACTTCTAAATTATATAAGCAAACACTTTATTTCTACTTTACTTTTTAAATATAAATAAGTATAGCATTTACTTTAATAATATCTTTAATATTATTATATATAAAGGAAAAAGCTATTTAATTGTTTGCAAATAGAGTTACCCATTCTTTTTATTAAACGAACTTAAAAAAACTATAACCTAGTATAATATAACAAAAACTAAATTATATTAATTATACTAGCAATTTAACTACCTTTTAATTAAATACTTATATAAAATACTTACCTACGCTAGCTATAATAAATTTAACTAAAATATTATAAAAAAAATTATAAAATTTTATTACTAATATTAAATATATAATAGCCTGCTTAACTAATTCTAATTTACAATTTATAATAATATTAACTTTAATTATTAAGTTTTTGCAAATGTTATATATATTAATAAAAAGCCTATTATTTATATTATTAATAAAGTAATTACCTTTTAAATAATATAGTTTTTTTATAATATAATAGCAAAAGCTATTTAAAATACTATTTAAACTATATAAATTAATATATATATTAAACTACTTAATATTATTATTACTAATGTTAATACTAACTTTATAATAGTAGAGTTTTATAACAACGTTAAAATAATAGCAATTACTATTAAAAAAGTCTTTATTAAAGCTTATAATTTAATAAGCAAGCTAAAGTATTACTACAAACTATTACAACGTATGTATAAAGTTATTTTAGCAAACTTATAAAGTACTAGTATAACGCTAAACCAAGTTTTACAAATAGTTATAAAAGTAATAAACAATATTGCTAACCCTAATAAACTAGTTCCTATATTGCTTATTTTTAGAACCTATTTACACATATCCTTTTTATTACTACTATTACCGTTTATTAAAATGTACGCAAATATTATACGTAAAGTAATAGCTAAAATACAAAAAGCTAAGGCTAAACGTTAAATTAATAAAGCCTTTACTACCCGGAATAGTCTAAGTACTTTTATAATTTTTAACTTTTTACTTTAAAGCAAAATTAAAGTATAATAAAAAATATAAAAATAGACTAGATTATATATTCTACTTGCATAAAACGGAAAAACCTATATAGTTAAAATTAATAAAAAACTAACTAATTTCCAAGTTATAATAGTTAAACTATACTATTAAAACAAGATTATAGTTATTCTAAATATTAAAATTAATTACAACTTTAACTATACCTCTAACTATAATAATAATAATAACTGGGCGCTACTAAAGAAAGCACCCCTAGCCCCAAAATAACGCAAACAGCCTCCCAACTCTAAAAACTTAAAATCCAAACCTTTAATACTAATATCGCTATAATTAAAAAAGTTACTTTTACAATAGCGTATATAATAGCAAAAAAGCAAACTAATTATAACTTAGCAATTTAGCTTTAAAAAAAAAGAAAAATTATAATTGCAAGCAAATTATTTAAATAATTTAACAAAAAGAAAATTAACGCTTTTATTTTAAAAAAAGTATTTAAATTCAAATAGTACAACTCCAAAAAGTATAGCAATATATACATTTTTAAATTACGCTTAATAAAAAAAATTAAAAGCAAAGCTACTAATATGCCTTACAAAAAGTCATACCTTATTATTCAAAATTATAGTAATAAAAATAAAAAAGTAATTCTTACGCAAAGCTTAACAATTTAGTAAGCTAATTAACGAATTATCGTTATTCTCGCACCTTTTTTTTTATTTTAAGAAATAAAATTATAGCTTTAAAATATTATATAAGCGTATATTTAATTAAAAACCTTGCTATAATAAATAATTTTAGCACAACTCTCTAAAGAAATCCGCTACTTACACTTTAAAGGAACAATTATAAAGGTTATTTAACTATTATATAGTATTGTTAAGGTAGGAATATACTAGTAGGTAACTTATTTTAAGTACTATTAGAAACAATTGAATATAATAATTTTTACTTATAACCCTTGCTTGCTAATTATAATGCTTAATTTAAAGCATTTTGTAATAGTTAGTATGCAAACTAATAATACAATTAAACTAAGCAATATAAAATTTAAAGTACTAAAAAACAATAAGCTTAAGGAAGTTAAGTTTATAATTAAGCTAAAAGAACTACTAATTTTAAAGAATTTAATAATTTTTAATAGTTATATTTTAGTTTATAACGGCAAAAACTTTACTTTATAGCAAAAAAAGTAAGGCAAAAAACTTTAGAAAGTTATTACCTTTTAAAAATACGTTAAGCAGTGTGCGCGTAACGTATACATTGCTTTTATTTACTAACCTAAAATAATATTCAACCTATTTATTATAATATAATATAAAAAACTTAAAAAAAAAGATATTATTAGGATAAACAAACAAATCTAATAGCAAATAAAAAATCTTAATTATAACCTTACTTTTATTCTAATAGATTTTTTAATAATAAAGTTATTTATTTTCGCTAACAGCTTATTTGCTAATAATAAAGATTTAAGCTTATAGATTAGCTTTATAATCTTTTTAGCGAATAAAAAGCTATATAATAACGAATTTACAATAACTAGCAACTTAATTTATTAGTTTTTTACTAAATGCAAGCGAGTTACTTATAGTATTCTAGCTTTTAAGATTTACGCAATGGCTAATAGCGTTAATATAGCAATTGCTTTTAATATTACAATTAGTATAATCCTAGCTAAGTTGAATATTAAGAAGATTTCTATTATTGTTTGTACTGACTTGTTCTCCCTATACAAGTGTTTTGTAAAGCTCGGAACTATAAAAGAAAAGCGGCTTATAATTAACATTATGAGCCTGCGGTAAGCGTATGAGAGATAAGAAATTTTCGAGGTCCGTTGGATTTATGGAAACGACAACCTGGCTGATGCTATAACTAAAGTAGGATTAAATAAAGCATTACAAACCTTTATCGATACGAATACGATAACAATGCGCGTATAGGGGTGGGTTAAGCGTAATTATAAAGTTTATAATAATAACGACGAAGGTACGGCATAAAAGAGAGATTGCTAGTGTAGGAATAATGGCCCTTTAAGGGGCATGGAGTATTGAGAAGGTAAAAGGGGTAGCCATTACGTGACTATAGGGACCACAGGGACCTACATGGATTGGCTATATTAAAAGGCTTCTTGTTAACCTAGTTAGGATCCTTCTTTTTACAAAGAACAAGATAGATTAATGCAACCACTACACAACCTACTGGCTACCACTATATGGCTAACCAAACCACCTATTACGATAGTTGTTGATTAACGTAATTGATCCTGTCAATCCAATAATATTATTATATATAAAGAAAAAAGCTATTTAATTATTTATAAATAAGGTTATTTATTTTTTTTATTAAAAAAATTTAAAAAAATTATAATTTAATATAATATAATAAAAACTAAATTACGCTAATTATACTAGCAATTTAGCTACCCTTTAATTAAGCATTTATATAAAATACTTATTTATACTAGCTATAATAAGTTTAATTAAAATATTATAAAAAAGATTATAAAGTTTTATTATTAATATTAAATATATAGTAGTTTGTTTAGCTAATTTTAATTTATAATTTATAATAATATTAACTTTAATTATTAAGTTTTTATAAATATTATATATATTAACGAAAAGCTTATTATTTATATTATTAATAAAGTAATTACTTTTTAAATAATATAGTTTTTTTATAGTATAATAGCGAAAAGTACTTAAAATACTATTTAAACTATATAAATTAATATATATATTAAACTACTTAATATTATTATTATTAATATTAATATTAACTTTATAATAATAAAGTTTTATAATAATATTAAAATAATAATTATTATTATTAAGGAAGTTTTTATTAAAATTTATAATTTAATAAGTAAGTTAAAGCATTATTATAAACTATTATAATATATATATAAAGTTATTTTAGTAAATTTGTAAAGTACTAATATAATATTAAATTAAGTCTTACAAATAGCTATAAAAGTAATAAATAATATTGCTAGCCTTAATAAACTAATTCTTATATTATTTATTTTTAAAACTTATTTATATATATTCTTTTTATTATTATTATTACTATTTATTAAAATGTACGTAAATATTATATATAAAGTAATAATTAAAATACAAAAAGCTAAAGCTAAATATTAAATTAATAAAGCTTTTACTACTTAAAATAGTTTAAATATTTTTATAACTTTTAACTTTTTATTTTAAAATAAAGTTAAAGTATAATAGGAAATACAAAAATAAATTAGATTGTATATTTTATTTATATAAAATAAAAAGACTTATACAATTAAAATTAATAAAAAACTAATTAATTTTTAAATTATAATAATTAAATTATATTATTAAAACGAAATTATAATTATTCTAAATACTAAAATTAATTATAACCTTAACTAATACCTTTAATTATAATAATAATAATAATTAAGCGCTATTAAAAAAAGTATTTCTAACTTTAAAACAATATAAATAGCTTTTTAGCTTTAAAAATAAGTTTAAAATCTAAACCCTTAATATTAATATTGCTATAATTAAAAGAATTACCCTTATAATAGTGTATATAATAGCGAAAAAGCAAACCACTTATAACTTAGCAATTTTGCTTTAAAAAAAAGGAAAAATTATAATTGTAAATAAATTGTTTAAATAATTTAATAAAATAGAAGTTAACGTTTTTATTTTAAAAAAAGTATTTAAATTTAAATAGTATAACTTTAAAAAGTATAATAATATATATATTTTTAAATTACGCTTCATAAAAAAAATTAAAAGCAAAGCTATTAATATATTTTATAAAAAGTTATATTTTATTATTTAAAATTATAATAATAAAAATAAAAAAATAATTTTTATATAAATCTTAATAATTTAACAAGCTAATTAATGAATTATTATTACTTTTTATATTTATAATATTTATAGT